>CAKMHV010000005.1:558697-650693 GCA_927349885.1 Psylliodes chrysocephalus
GTTTCGTATATTTAAGGAAATGTTTAAACCAGACATCCAAAAATATATCTGATTGGACCCATCCTGATTGATGATAAGCAGCTATGGATTCTGGAGGTAACCCCTTTTCAAGAAGTGGAGATTTCCGAACTCTTGGAAAAATTACTAGAGGGGGCACATAAAAACCTGTAGCATTGAAACAAACCTCCAGTGTGGAAAGTGTGCCTCGCTCCGCCGACGAATAACATCCGACTTGCTTTTTACCTTTTAACGAAAATATTTTGGATGGTTTATTTGGTACTGTCAACAGTCCTGCTTCATCACAATTGAATATGCGGCTTGGTGAGAAGTTATACTTCTCCAGCATTTGTCCCAGAGGTGTAAAAAACTTTGCAACGTTCTCTTTGTTGAAAGCTTTCGCTCTTGCTTGCGAAGTAGGTTCGGGAAGTCTCAAGGAAGTATTTTTGCGTCTTTTTAAAAATCCATACATCCAATCGCGCCCAGCTAAGCCTTTTTCATGGTTGAAAGTATGAGAAATATTATTTCTCTCCGCAAACTGGAATGCCAGCCTCCCTAAGTCGGTGGTCCCAAGGCCAAAAAGACGACTCTCCATTTCTAAGATATGATTTGCTAATTCAGTTTCTTGTTCGTGCGTAAAAGTTGTGCTAAATCGTCCTAACTTTTTTTCAGCTGCAACCTTGGACTTCATGTCCGTTTTCGTTAAACGGCGCTTCAAAGTTGTTCTGGGCACTTGGTAGGTCAGAGCTGCTCTTTTGATAGACGTTATTTCTCACATTATCTATAGCTCTTACCATAGCATCTTCGCTCCATGATTGTTGATTTGTTTTTCGCTTATAGTTCCGTACCATTTTAAACCTAAAACAACAAAATACATTTATTTTAAGTTATAGTTATCAACATGAAACTACCTAGATTCAAATCCCTAATATTAAAAGCGAATTTTTGTAAGAATAATTTTAAAATAACCATGGGGCAAAGCAGACACTGTCCACTTTACCCCACAGGGAAAAGACTACTTTGCCCCGAATGGTCATTTTATAAAAAACAACAAACTAAAAAGAAACAAAAATTCTAAAGCCCTAACTGGTACCGATAACTTTCAATAACAAATTCAACTAATAGAAGACACTGGAAAAACTTGAGAAATTCAAAAACTTACGCTTTTATGGCTTATTCCGTTGCTTGTAAATATTACATCACAGAACGTCTACAATTTTGGCTTTCAAGGACGCATAGGGTTTTATCGCACGACTGTCAGAAACACACTAACAATCAAGTTTTGGAAAAGGCTTCAACAAGTGGTCGCTTTGATTCGAGCGCCGCTTCTGTTTTAGGCTTAGTGGGGGAAATCCGCTTTGCCCCGAGTGTCCGTTTTGCCCCACATTCCCCTACAAGGTTAAAATCCATAAAATTGGACCTACAATCCTACAAATGATGTGACATGTTGCAAAGAACTTAATTACTTGATAGATTTTGGGTAATCTGCATTACGAGTTGCATCAATTACGTAAATTAAAATTCTCAACTCGTCACGGAAAACGGAATCAGTGCCTGGCGCATGACGCATCAACAACTCGCGATCCTTTCGACTCAGTATCGAAAACGAAAATTGCGTTGCGTTGATACAGTAACAGCTGGTGTATCAACGCTCGTAACGCATACAACTGCGTTAACGCAACGCAGCGCTGCGTTACCCATGTCTAGTACCAATCTCATCTTGGCCGGCCTTCTACAAACATTGCTCGAGGCTCGAGAGATAAAACATTGTTAAAAATTTATCGAGCGTTAAAATATTGTTATAACTTTGTTGAGAGTTAAAATATTGTGCAGTTTGCTAAAGAGATAAAAAAAGTCGTTAAACATTCCTCGAGAGATAGAATAATGTTAGAAATTTATCGATATAAAATATTGTTTAAAAATAGCTCAAGAGATAAAAAAAGGTTTATAAACTGTTCGAGAGATAAAATAGTATCATAAGTTATTAAAATCTTTTTCAAAAATTGCTCGAGAAATAAAATAGTGTCAGAAATTTGTCGAGAGATAAAATATTGTTTAAAATTATTGTGTTCGTATTGTCTATAAACCTTTTTTTGCTCTTTAATGACCACCCTTCATAATTAGAAAATCTGGTAATTTTATAGAATTTTTATGAAATCTGGTACATTTTTTAGACAAATCTGGTACATTATAAAAATATATTCTGGCAACACTGCTGGCAACTGTGTAACGATTCCAGCTGTCAGAACTAGCCGGAACAGAAATGGTGCGCACATGCGCATTTCCAGACCCTTCAACTTCAACATTACCCATAACTTTTTATGAAGAATTACTTTGTCATAAAACTAAAAATAAAAAGTTTCCCATATGGTTCCGACTTAATTGGACGCACTGTATAAATTGTTCTTATTGAAATCATTTTATTATATACTAAACATGTATAATCGAATTAAATTACGGGTTTTGAGCTTACATTAAATTGTAAATAGATGAAACAAAATGGATTCTATGTATTTTGAGGTGATCTTTTCGAAAAAAGGCAAAACAAAATGTAGCAGTTTTTTGAAAGTGCCGAAATTTTGGATTTTGTCAATTTTTCAATTTTTCAATTTTGCGCAGGCGCATGTCGGAAATAAATCAATATTTTTAAAACGCAGTTTACGACATTTGAAAGCTTAGGGAAAATGCTAATTTTTATGTCTCTTGAGAAATTTTGATCCGATGCACCGTTCTCGCGGAATGGACGATTGAAATTTGTTTAGTATTTTGAGGCGACGAAGGTCGAAAAATTGAATTTGTTAAATGTTCAAACACTAAATTCTTTATAACATTGTTAAAAATTAAGATATTTGAAAAAACAAAAATGTGTTTTGAACTTAAGGGATGTGACTAGTGATTCCCAGAAGGGGGCAAGAGAAATCCCAAAATTGGGCATATGGCGGAAGGGCAAAATGCACCGCGGTCCTAATTTCATTGTTTGCCTATAACGGCCAAACTATTTGAATTTTTTTAATGCCACTTGCAAAGCTTACTCTTAAATGTGAAATCTTATGTGTGTGTGAATTTCACCGAAATCGGACCATAATTGGCTAAGATATCAAACAATTAAATAATTTTTTTTTCTTAAAAAAAAAAAAAATTTGTTTTCCAAAGTTTGAAGTGGCACAAAAATGCCAAAAATGCACCCAATGGCTCAAACCTTTTTTTTTTGAGTACTCTAGAATACGATTACATTACGGAAAATTCTGCAAATATATTTTATCTAATTTTTTGACCACTGTTCATTGAGTGACGACCAAAAAACACGGTTTTTGAGAAAAGTTGCCTAAAATTGACAATTTTTAGTTTTTTTGTCTGAAAATTAAACAGACCCAAATTTCATGTCTTCTAAATGTGTATACAAAGTTTAAAGTGTGTATGTTTCTTCTAAGTTGTAGAATTCTCCCAACAAAAGTCCCATTACACGCGCTCCGCGGGATCCAATACTCGTGTATACACTACATTACTGTAATTTGATTTTTTTGCGTTTTCCAGTTTTAAATTTCTTACACATCTAAACTTATTAGGCTTAAAATTTATTAAATTGTATTTTACTGACTTGTTATAAGACGTTTCTTGAGTTTTGTGCAAAATATAGAATTACCAGATATTAGCGAACAAAAAGCAAGCTTATCACCAAGTTGGAACTTACACTCAGGCTTAGGATTAATTTCCTAACATTTTTAAAGTATACCTATTTGTGTATTTTTGTGCTCTTTTCGATGGCGAAGTTAGTTTTTTCAAATTTATGTTTTTTGTTAGATGTTTTCGGAAAACCCGGAAAAAATCATATGGGAAAAAAATTAAAAAAAAATTACGCCTCTGGTTTCCTGCGAATTCCCGAAAAATTTTGTCAGATTTTGCCGCGGGACTTATTTTATTTGAGAGCCAACAAAAAAATACGCAACTTCTCTCATGGGCATATATGTCTAACATTTATAATTTCGCCACAAATTCATCGCAAATTTCATGTCAATGGTTCTGATCAAAAAAACGAAAAAACGACTTTTTGGTAAAAGCACTTCTGGCGGCGAGAAATTCGCCATTAAAACTACCTGTGCAATGAATTTCCGAACTATTTTTGCCTCCTTTTTCGAATGGTGCAATTATTTTTACTATCGGAATGATACTTGCCCAGATAACACAAGTTTACAAATTCTGGTCAACTTATTGATCAGAACAGATGAGAACAAATCTTGACGTTATTTGAGGTGCCGAATTCAAATCCGGGTTTCATTTTTCAAAATTGGTTCTAGTTTGTGAGTTCGCGCATGTTGGCAGCACTGTGCTATCATAATGACAGTCAGCTGTTGGCGTCGCTAGAAACATTATTTAATTTGTATTTTTAAAGTTTGTTTTTTAATCCAAAACGTGTGAAAATGCAAAGACGGAATTGTAAAGTTGGTTCAAAGTGTTTTTATTATATTTGCGGATTGTTATATGATCAGAAAAAGTTATTACTAATGTGATCAGAAATGCAAATTTTTATTATTTTGGTTTCTCTGTATCAAACACTCACAAGCCGTGGGTACCGAATTTTTTTTTGTAACGCATGTAGCACAATATTATACAAGTGGTCACGTGGTAAAAAGTATGTTTTTCATTTTCATTGCCAATGTTATGGAGAGAGCCGAAAAATCATGTATATGATTGTTACTTTTGCTTGATGAATGTCGTCGGTCTAAATGCAAAAAAATAGCAAACTATCCTCAAGTATCATCAGTGTCTAAGCCAGTTCCCTGTGCGATCAATGATCCTTTGCCAATTTGTCCAGGTACGAGTCCAAATTTCATGGAAACTTGTAGTTCATCACCGACAAACAGTGGAAGCGATTTTAACATTTAGTTTCGCAAAGTGAACTTAATGATTTGGTTCGTGATTTGAATTTATCGAAGCAAAAATCAGAATTGCTCGCATCACGGATGGAGGAGTGGAATTATCTTAACACTCAAACAAAAGTCACTCTATTTAGAACCAGAAATGAGGCGCTTTTACAGTTTTTTAAAAAAAAGAGAATATATGCTTCTGCTATGACATCAACGGTTTGTTTGATGCGATGAATACACCATACGATGTAAATGAATGGCATTTGTTTATAGATGGTTCAAATGATTTATATACTATTCCAACAGGTTATTGGTCTCTTGATGGGGATGCAATCTGGTTTTACCAAATGTTGCTGTTTTTTGTATCTGTGGTATAGCCGTGCAACTGACCAACATTATGTGAAAAAAAGATTGGCCAAGCCGTACTAATTATGAACCAGGAAAACAAAACGTCTCTTCTATGCCACTTGTGAACCCACAGAACATTTTATTGCCACCTCTCCACATAAAGCTTGGCCTTATTAAAAACTTTGTCAAAACGCTCGACCGTGAAGAACCGGCTTTTGAGTACTTGACCAAGTTATTTCCCAAATTCTCGTACACCAAAATCAAAGAAGGAATATTTGTCGGACCTGATATTCGAAAATTAATGGCCGACAGGAACTTTACAAAATGTTTCACGCCCAATGAAGCAGCAGCATGGGTATCATTACAAGATGTTGTTCATAACTTTCTTGGTAACGCAAATCCCCGGATTTCAAGCAGATAATCGACAGTTTGTTGCAAAATTATTGAGAGATTGGAGCTCTAATGTCTCTCAAAATACATTTTCTGCATTCCTATCTCGAGTTTTTTCCTGAAAACTTGGGTGATACAAGCGACGATCAATGAGAGCAACTACACCAAGATTTGGCGAAAATCGAAAAAAGATACCAAGGATTTTGAGACGAGGGCATGATGAGCGACTACTGATGGACTTTAATGCGTGAAACAGATCCCAAACAGTACAAGCGACTCAGTTCGACTGCTCTTCATTTCTAATTTAACACTTTTTAATGAATAAAATGGGGATTAATTGTCAAAAATTGTAAAAAATGTGTTTATTTAATATCTCGAAAACTAGAACCAATATCAAAAAACGGAGTGCAGATTCGGATTCAGCGCCCCAAATAACCTTAAAAACAGCTTTTGGTTGCTTAGATCCAAAACTGTGTATACTTGTGTAATTAGCATTTTTACAATGGAAAATTCTGGAAAAACTAGTAATATTTGTTTTATTGTATTTAGATTTTGAAAGCAAAAGGCATTTATATAGGGTGTTTCAGATTTAAACAGACACAACTTAATGGGAGGTAGAATACACTTAGCTGAGTTCAAAACACCCCCATACTTACTCGTTTCTGAGATATAGGGTGTTTTAAGATTTTTTGGCAAAACTTAAATCGGTCATTTTGTTTGAACGGCTAGAGATATTTTGATAAAATTTTGTAAAAAAGTTACACTGTCTTAGGTTAATCAAAACCATAATTTAATTTTAAAAATTCCAGGACCGGACTCTCTTTTTTTATATTGCTCTTCTTAGCGAGAATATCACCTTGTATATCGAATTTTAATAAATGTTATTGCAAATTTAAATAGTACGTGGATCAATAAATAAAATAATGTAATAATATTTAATAGCACCATCTTGATTTTCTTACAGTAAATTTTTATAATGGCGACTACAATCTTATAAATCAGTATTTACAAAATTGAAATCAAATATTTTACTCTGTATTTTTAAAACTACAAAAATTAGGTACCATCTTATTTTTAACTACTGCATTTTCCAATAAGAATTTGAACATCTAAAAATAAACTTTCAAATTGAAAATAGCTTTTTAAAAAATTTAATTATTTTTCTATGTTAAAATTAAAATTAAATATAAATGTATAATGATGTTAAAAATGAGAAAACTAGATAAAATGCATAAAATCCTAATCAGCGGTTTCCTAGAAACTGGTAACTCTGATAACGCCGACATCTGCAGGATCTGTTACTAGGGCTGATGTAATTCCTCCCCTCGAAGATTCAACTCCAAAGGGTTAGCGAGGGAGTTGAACGGTGGTATGGTCTACTGGTATTTCTTGATTTACTGGCTTACGATAGGTTGAGATTTTTCTAACAAAAACTCCTGTTAGTAAGGCCAAAAAACAATACATAAATATTGTCCATATACTGGGGGTGTAGCGCACTCCTTGGAACTTGGTTATTGGTTCATTTTCGACGAATTTTGATTTAATTTGGTGTAGTTCATCTAGGTTGATTTCTTCTAATTCAAGATTGAGATTTAATTTTGACGATTTAGAATTTTGGAATTGTAGTTCGGGAAACAACATGGGTTGACTTGAAGTTTGAAAGTTTTCTTCATTTGCGGTTTTTTTCTGTTTTGTGGTCACTGAACAGCCGACTGGAATTTGAATAAGGTAACTGCCTATGGCTTCAATGACTTCTGTTTGATCATGACATTGAAGGGTGATTGGTTCCTTTGATGGGAAAGTTGCTATCCATTGATTTGTTCGATCTAATCTTTCGAACAAAGGTTGTTTTGTTGTGATTCGTGTTTATTGACATGTGGAGGTGTTTTGGATATTTAAGAGGGCTATTTCGCATGGATTTTCTTTCTTGATCCCTTGGAGGTTAGTTTCGTCGCAAATATATGATGTTGCTGGGTGTAGCTTAAGGCAAGGCTTGCTCATAAACGCGTAATTGAAGTTATCTTTTATTAAGTAATTATTCTTTGGAATCACTGCTTTTAACTGACCCTGTTTCTCGACTGGTACAGGGTACAAATGGTAATAGTCAAAATTTTCAATAGTCGTTAAGGGAATTTTAATTATATAAGTTATTTTGTTGTTAAATACGTAGCTCTTGATTTTTATCAGTTTTTCATATATCAAAATATTTTCTAAAGTTACTTCAAGTGGCAATTGGCTGCCCTTTAATTTCCTTTGAATCTTTTGTAATTCCTTAAAGAAATTGCGGTTTTCATGATAGTTGGGTGCATAATATTAAGTTTTGAGAATGATATAGATGTTTCTATATCTTGCAATATTGAAATAATTATTTCCAACATATTAATAATTTGTATAAGGGTGTCTTTTATTATTATTGTATTTCCTAACTCGATAGTTGTTTCTACAACTGAAGCGATTCTTTCTAGTTTTTCTTTTAAAATTTCCTCATTATGTATTATTTGATTAACGGTTAAATTGAATTTATTTATTAGTGAAATTGACAACAAATTTTGGTTTTTTATGTTTATGGCCATGTTATCCTGATTTTCTTGTAGTTGTTTTAATAGTTCATACCGTTCTCCATCAGTGGAGTCTAAGTTACCCATAGATATATAACCAAGACAGATAGGATTATTTACAAAATTTTTGAAGAATGAACGGTGGTGTCCGCGGTAGAAACTCAATAATCGGATTGAACATTGATGCCAAGTTTACGTGCTTTTAACTATAGATATTGTTAGAAAACGAAGGGGGTATAAATATTAATTACAATTAAAAATCCAAATATTAGTAAACACCACTATAATCGTATGAATATTGAATACAAAAACACATGTAATGACGTAGCGAGTGGCCAGTAAGTCTGCGCAGAGAGATCGACCACTTTGATTGTACTTTTCAGAATGCCCTGTGAAACACCAACATGATGCCGACGAAAAAGGTCGGGGTATTTATGCATCGTCATCAACACGTGCTTATCTCCCTGACCAGAGGCGACTCTAGGTAAAATTGCTATATATGACCAATACAGATTACACAATTTCTGAAGTCAACGCGGGTGATCCTCGACAGAAGTGCAATATTTGGATAAAATTAAAATATTGATGCCAAGTTTGCGATGTTTTTAACTGTAGTAATGTTATTGCGTTTGCTTGAATTACTGTTAGGTCTTTAAATTGTCCAAACAAAAATAATGTCTGACAACAGCGGAAGTAGAGTAGACCGCAATTGTGGAGGGTCGTATATTGTTTCATTCATAAAAATTCCTTCGATACAGTACTAGTCCAGGAGCCAGTGAATTTTTTCGTACTTGTTTTCCCGGTCCGTGTATATTTAAATAATCTATTCCCGGTGAACTGTATATTTAAAATGGAACGCCAATCTATTAACAAAAGTAAGCCAGATTGAATTCGCGCATTACGTCACATCGATACAAGTGAGATTGTTTACAAAGTGCCTTTGCAGGCCTATTTTGCCCATTTCATGTATTTGTTTTTAAATCATGTTAAATTACTATTTTTGAAACTCAACAAGGAGAAAATCCAATTAACTCTTCCGTTGTGTATATATATATATATATATAAAAGATAAATTAACTAAAGTTTTATTAGTAAAGTATTAATACTAAAATTTTAATGTAATTTACAGAAAATAGCTAGGTATGTATTTGTTTTTAAATAATTTGATAATTTATAAAAAAAGGGAGTAAAAGTGGAATGACCAGTTGCCAGTAGGTCAGTCAATACAAAGTATCATATATTTCTATTATAACATAACTAAAATACCTACATCTTTTAATCATAAGGACATAAGTTAAAAACCATTTTAATATATGCATTAGAATGAAGTAATAATAACTTAAAGAGATAAGGTCTTAAAGTAATAGCTGATACAGCATGTTTTTTAAACGTTTCCTCATTGCTGCTAGAATGAAATCACTATGAAATGTGCTCTAAAAACGGCATTTATAGCAGCCAGTGTTCAGTCTTAGGATCTCTTCCTAAAGCCCTCATCCAAGCTGCATACATATTAAAAAATAATTAAAAAAAAAAACATATTATATACTATATAGTTTTCGGTTCTGGGTGCCCTAAAAGAGGACACTTAGCCGACAATTTGGCTCAGATAGCTAAAACCCAAAAGTCACACCCCGAACCAGGGGGTCGATTCTCGACTTTTATTCCCATGGGAAAATAAAATTTTCCCATGGGAATTCAGTTTTCGTATTCTCGGCATAAGCGGTGGAATATTTTCCAATGAGAAGTATGGGAAAATATTCCCCTGCTTGCGAGCATTGGAAATTGTGTTTTCCAATGGGAATTGTACTAGAGTTTGCGCATTAAAGTCGAAAATTTGACGAAAGACCACGCGAAGGACTAAGACATAACCAAAGATTATTGGATATCTTGGAATTTGGGGAAATTGTAGTTAAAACATGTTTTTTGTGTATTTATAAATTGATATTATTTTATTTATGTGGGTATATTATTTTTACCTCTCTTTCACTAAGAAACTGATTTTCTTAAATTAGTTAGAAATTGTGGGAGCTGCTAAGGGACTGGCAAATAGGTAACACAAATTGAGAAATTTGTAGTAAATTTAATAAGACCTTTTCGAAAATTTTATTATTTCCGTTAACGAAAGAATTTCTTATATATATAGTTTCTCGAAACTTTCGTTGCTCTTCTATACAAAAGCTACTTTTTCTTTTTTCAATATGTGAAAAGAAAAACTAAAAATAACTCGATAAGTTTTAATTATACATAATCGAATATTTTCACTTGTCCTCGGTCGTCAAGCTAGCGATTGCTCGGCACGGCATCTGCTCCAGCGCAGAGGCTCGGCAGGTAATCGGTAACCCAAAAACCACAACAAATACAAATAATACCAACAGTAAATTTTAAAATATCTTGAATGTTATTGGTTATTTCGAAATATTCGTGAACTTAATACCAGACATACGTGAAACTATTATTTCCATGGGAATGTCTATTCCGACAAGTTCGAGAATTGCATAACCTATTACCATGGGAATATAAGTAGTGGAATCTTTTCCCATGGGAAAATTTTTCAATGAACTCGACAATCGAGCCCCAGGACGTATTGCTATCCTTTTAAGTAAAAAATAACTACAAATAACTTACCTGAAAAATGAAGGCGTCTAACTTTACACCAAAAAAACCATACACTTTTTCCCATTGTTGCAAGCACCCGATGACGATTAGGTAGATATCAACTAGAAGCATGTACTTAATGGTTATAAAGCTTATTTTAACACAAAAAGAATAAAGCACTAGTCGAAAAGCAGCAATCAAATATAAATAGACCACAATATTAAAATTCAAATTAAAAACTATATAAAAGACAAATACTCTAAAAATGCAAAAGATCAGAACCAAATAAAATGAATAACCATAATAACCTAAAAATCACACTAAAATTGCAAAAACTATTACTGTAAAATCATGAGATTACATCAATAATGCATATAATAATAATAATATAATAATAATAATAATAATAATACTCTCCCTAATTTACCCCCTTACGAGTGAATTTCAACCCCTGAAGTCGACTGAACGACTTGTGTAGGGGAAGGGACGGCTATTATTATTATTTGCCGTGGCGCTCCGGAACGACTTAAAGATGATTGATGGTGCCATTTGACTTACAGGTGAGGAAAACCCGGAAAACCTCACCCACCATCATCGAGACGGTAATGTATGGCGAATTTTTTTAATCTGCATGTCATATCAACAGAAATTGAATTTATATTAATACGCCACACATCAAATCCTAAACCAAACCATGCAATTTAATTAAAAATCCACATGGTCTGGTCTGGGATTCGAAACCCAGCAGTCTCAGACTCATAAACTTGAATATAAATGAATATAAACGCGATAGACCGCTACACCACCATCCCGATGCGTCGGAGTATCGCAAATGTCAAAAGTACAGTGTTTCCATGAAAATTTAGCTGTTTTCAGCAGTATTATAGGACCATTTCTACCACGCGCATCCAACGATATTGGCGTTCCACAGTTCACTGTATTTTCCTCACACCTCTAGTATAAATCATTTGACATAACGAAACTAACAATAATTATAATTAATGTAGAGTAATAAGTGATTCGTGAATTCTAAATAAAACAATTATTATATAAAAGTGTAAAAGGAAATGTAATTTATTTCCCTATTTTCTTCTGTAATATCTTCAATTATTATGTTTAATTTCTATAAATAAACCAACTGGTTAGGTGAAACATTGTGATATAAGATTTTATTTATGTGTCCTATGCGTACACTTTAATATACAAAACACCTGAAACATTCTTTAAATAATTGTGGTCGTAGAAATAATTGTGTACATAACTCGTTTGAAAGTGTATTTTATGCACTTGCCAAATATATTATCCATACAGATTAATCAGACTATTTTTTTACTTAACTTCAGTACATCTCTTACTACTAAAACTATTTTTATCAATGGAAAAAAGGGCCGTGTTCTCGTATGTTTTGACGCATTTTCGGCTTCAACCCATCGGATCCCCCCTCTAAATATATATGAATTTTGCTTAGAATTGCTATTCCTACAATTCTGTATTCGTGCTTGCTGACTGGGAAAATAAATATCGAAAATCGTCACTGTCTCCTGGACTATACAATAGATGATGATGAGAACTTCACAACAAATACACTTTTATGAATGGCTAGTTGGGGATGTGAAGTTACCTGATATAGCTTTGAATATAGATCCTAGCCCATTAATGAGTTCTCTTTTTGTTCTATGAGTTGAAGGAGGGGGTAAAATTTCAACTAGTTTACTTTCAACTTTTTCTTCGGTGAATGCTAAGATTTTTAAGTAATTTGCAATGTCGCTTGAATAATATATGTTTTTTGAGGCATGAGTTTTTAGATCCCTTGAATGATTTTTCAATTTATCAATTTCCACAATTATCGGATTTAGGTCACAATAATGAATTAGATTAAAATAACTTTCTTTTATTTTAGCTGTTCCTAATTTGACGGGTATGAGTCCAAAGTTATTTTCCAGATTTTTCATTGTAATTTTGGATGAGGCTCCGAGGGTCCCAAAATATCTAAAGATAATTAAGTTTGTTTAGTTTTAAAATCATACGTGTTTTTGAAGGGGCGTTTTAGATTATTCATGTGAATTATGTCTTTTGTATGAGTACCTACTGTTTTCTTAGTATTTCTAACTACTTTTAAAGTTACCGGTTTTTTAAATTTATTAGCGTTTTTTCGTCTGTCAATATTTTTTTCAAAAACCTTTTGTTGAGGAGCAAACATATCGGGTTCCTCGCGATTTTTATTGACCTTTTCAATAATTTTATCTTTGCGATTTATCAGATCTTGATTAATTTTGGAATACAAAATTTTGGTTCGTTCTCTATGATTATCGATGTAATTATTTAATAACATTTTATCAATTTCGATTCAAAAAGGGTCGTTACTATTTACATGTCCTTGCAATACATCAATAGGTTTAAATTTGGTTGAAGAGTGAATCGAGTTGTTATAAGCTAAGATTGCGTATGTCATTTTTAGTTTTGCGGGGGTATTTTGAAACCCTTGGTTGTTGAGAAGTCGAAGATGTTCAATTAGAGTGGAATGTAGTCTCTCAATCATACCATTTGATTGAGGGTGATTTGGTGAGCAAAAATGAATATTTATTTTATGTAGTGCTAAAAGTTCGCAAATTATAGAATTTTTAAATTCTGTTCCATTATCTACGGTAATTTGATAGGGGGTTCCATGATGCGAAAAGAAATTAATTAAGTTGTCAGCAATTTCAGTAGAGTTTAGAGAATCTATTGGGTAAGCTTGTGCATATTTTGAGAAGCTATCAATTATAGTAAGAAATTTAGATTTTTCGAATGTAAATGTGTCTATATGAACGATTTCGAAGGGTCTTGTGGCTGTAGGGGTTACATTTATTTTTATATACAAGGGGTTGCGTTCGTATTTACTTTTTTGACAGATTTCGCAATCGTTAATGTATGATTGCACGGAATCTTTTAATCTTGGCCAATAGTATTTTTCTTTGATTTTGATAACTGTTTCGTCTATTCCACGGTCGTTACATTTACCCTCGTGGTAGTTTTGTATGATTCCTTTTATGTCGTCTTTATTTGTAACATCCAGTAGTTTTTGGTTACATTTTTTCAATTCAATAAAAGGCCATTTAAAGTTTTTATGTAATGTGTTACAAAATTTTTCGTATATGTTGGGACTTTCGAAATACATGTAATATACAGTATCTGCCGATATGTATTCTTTTATAAATCTTACCACATCATTTTCGAAATTATACTCAGAAATTTGTACATGGATTCGTTTTCGGTTTTCAAAAAGAACTGTTATTTTAGGTATGGCTGGGGAATGTAGTACCGAACTTACAAAAATTTGATTTATTCCGTGATTAACAGGACATTCTGCAATTGGAATTCCTACGATAGGATTTTCATCGGAATTTGAGTGTACAGTATCGTCGTCGTTTTCATCTTGGGGTTCTAAATCGTTTAGAGTATTAGTGTCGGGGTGTACTTGTAAGGATGCCTGGTCAGAGTTTGAATCATGAGGTTCAAGATTTCTCAAGTCTTGAATAATCTCGTCAAGTCTAGAATTTTCTTGTGATTTGTCTAAAATTATTTTGTCTATGTCGTCAAGAAATTCTTTAGTGTGAATTTCTACTCTGGAAAGAGCGTCCGCATTTGTATTTAATTTCCCCTTTTTATATAGTATTGTATAGTCATATTCGTCTAGTTTTATTCTCCAGCGTAACAATTTGGAGTTGGGGTCTTTTAACGAAAATAACCATTGTAGTGGTTTGTGGTCCGTGATAATATTGAATTTTTTTCCAAATAAGTAAAGGCGAAAATATTTCGTGGCCCACACTATTGCCAAAAGTTCCCTCTCGATTACGGAATAACGCCGACATCTGCAGGATCTGTTACTAGGGCTGATGTAATTATCTACACAGGACCGGGCTCACTTTAATAAAGTAATAGAACAAACTAACAGAAATAAATAATTAAAACTAAAGTAGATTTTGAAAATGAACACGGTGAACGTCACACCTCTGCGAACGTTTTACCAGGTTCTTCACTAATTTGTCAATTATTTTCGGTTTATTTCTAATGTTGTTACATTGTTAATTTTTTCAATAACTCTGCTTCGGTAGGTATTAAGTGATTTTTGTAAATTCCACAGCAAACATTTTATGTGTTCAAGTCGCTGTACTTTTTGTACATAAAATAGATACAAATTAATTTTTTTTAAGTTCTCCATACACTTGTTTCTGGTACCTAGGGACTGCTTATTCATTACTAATTATTACATTAACAGAAGCATGATTTTGAACCACCTCATTCATTTCCTCTCTCCGCATTCATCTTTAGCTAATTATATAAACCTAAACGAACTAAAACTCTAATGGAATCAAATTTAAAAACTATATAAACGAGCTAAAAACTCAATTTAGTCAACTGCCAATATGCGCCAAATTACACCATCACTCATTCTGTCCTAAACATAATTAATGTGAAATTGTATAATAGCAGTAGGCTTGTGTCAAATAATATCATTTATTTTATGTACAGTATTTTGAGCTAAAGTTTCTAGTGGTAAGAAAATAAGTATTTCAGGATGCCGTTTCAATTTAGTAATAAAGAATATGCAGACATTATTTTTGTGTTCGGTTTTTGTAACGGAAACGGTAGAGCAGCAGTAATAGAGTATCGCAGACGCTTTCCTAATCGCCGTTTACCAAATTCTAAATCTCTTTACTGGTTTTCGAATTCAGTAAGCAACATAGAAAGTTTCCAACTACAGTTAAACAAGAACATGCTCCGAGAAATAATCTTCAACAAGAAGAGAAGATACTACAGATATCTCAAAATAATCCTTCTATCAGTGTAAGAAGAATTTGTTATGAATATATGGAAAACTTTAAAAAAACAAAATTTTCCATATGTACAAAAAGTACAGCGACGTAACCCGCTTATATTTTTGTAGATGGACTTTGGCCCACAGAAGGACAATATCGAGAATTTTATTTACTGATGAATCTCAATTTACACGTGATGGGATTAATAACATTGGGAATGACCATATTTGGGCAACTGAAAATCCTCACACTGTATCACAAAAACATTCCCAATATAGATTTTCTATAAATGTATGGTGTGGTATTTAAAAAATTCATTTAATAGGCCCTCATGTTTTTGAAGGCAGATTTCCAGCTGAAGTTTATTTAAATTAGTGATGTAAGAATACGTATCCAAAAATCCGTTGAATCCGAATATTAAAAGGATCCGGATATTCCGGAATCAATAGTGTAAATTCGAATACGAATTCGGTATCAAAAAGAACAGAAACAAAATCGTAATACACGAATCGAATGCTGCAAGTTCTGTTATGACAGAGCCGATTCGGGTTTTGCGGGTGGCAGCCGATACGAACTATGGATACGAAATCAGAATTCGGAATCGTCTAGCGTTGTTGCAATTCATAATCGGTTAGTCGGCATGCACTGCATATTTTAAAGGTATCATGAAGTTATATAAATGAGAAATTTTGTTTCTGATATTATGATAAAAAACAAAATATTTGAGATTTATCTTGTGTTTATTATTCTAAAACATTAAAAGCTCCTGTTACTTCACTCTCAAACATAAATTCTGCTAGGGTTGACAACACTGCCCGATTCCGATTCCCAAGGTCGCGGTGTATTTACGGTTGCGTATTTGCGTATTATGATTTCACACATATGGATACGTATCCGGATGATGGATACGTATCCGGATGATGAATCCGAATATCTCTTGTTTCCGAATACTAAAAAGATACGGATATTCACAAGTTTTTTATTCTGTTCATGACATAGCGGGTGGCAATACTGGCAACCGACTCGAATCGGTTCCGGTCGGAGTCGACTACGATTACTTAGAATACCATAGGCGTACAATACTTATTTAAAAAATGAAAACCTAATTTATAGATATTTTTATTAATTTAAAAAATGAAATAAATATTTTTTGGTTTAATAGTAAGTAGGTTTATCATACTAATAAAAAAATTAAAACTCTTTGGTTTTGTTAAAAAAGTATAAAACATAATTAAAAAACGAAAAATAACGAACAACAACTAGGAAAATATGCACATCAATAACAAAAATATTATAAACAACTATTTAAAAATAAAATTTTATCCACATTTTTTGGAGAGAGTCTATTTCGCCTAAGATTTGCTAATTATCCAGCTTTTGAAAAAAGTCTTTCGCTTGGCACTGACGTAGCAGGTACAGACGTATACTTTTCATACAGTTCACATAGTTCTGGCATCATAAATTTATGTGTTTTCCAAAAAGTCATTGGATTACTCGTGAGGTCGCAATGGGGAAGCTCGAGATATTGTCGAACTGAGAGGGTGGCAGTCGTAGCAGGGGTAGTGTTTGTTTTAACAGCTTTCATTTTTTCTTGAAAATATGACCATAATGATAAATTATTCTCTGACGATACAGAATTTGAAGAGCTCTTTTCTGAGTTGTTTTCTATTTCTGCAGTTGAAATGGAAACTTTGGCAGCAATTTCGTCCAATAACCACATTTGCACATTTTTAGCGTTTTCTTCCAGGCCAAATGCAGTTTTCTTAAACCGTGGGTCGAGAAATGTGCTTTTGGCCACAATTTTATTGGACTCTAATATGCTTAACCGCATTGAAATGGTTTCCAATAATTTGGATTGCAACCATAGGCCCATATCTGTGTAAGGTTTCAAATTTTTAATAGTAAGCTGCAGTCCTCTTATTAGTGGTATGACTGTGGACATTGTTACATACTTTTCTCCCGAAAGCTCAGTTGTCATTAATTCTAATGGTTTTAATAGAGGCACACATTCCGATATTATATTCCACTCTGTTGCGTCTATAAAATCTGGAGCTGTGGGTAAATTAGCAATTGCGATGGTTAAAGAATTTTTTATTAATAGTAGTCGCTCCAGCATTATAAGGATTGAATTCCACCTTGTTTCCACTGCTTGTTTGATTTTCAAGATAGGCTCTCCCATATCTTCCTGACATTTTTTTAATTTTCCGGTAGCAAGGGCACTATGCTTAAAATAAGCGACCAAATTTTTACATTTTGTTATTAATGTCTTTAGTGTGGGATTTTCATTTAGAGCCTCTTTAGATATGAGATTTAATGTATGCGCCACACATGGATGATGGTATTTCCGTAAATGTACCGTTATGGCATTTTTAATATTGGCGCCGTTGTCTGATACAATGGTAACAATTTTGGCATCAAGATCCCATTCCGTCAAAATGGCAGATATATCAGCAGCAATATTTTGTCCTGTATGGTGAATAGAAGCAATTTCTTTTACACTTAATACTTGTGAATGTAATATCATATCATGCACAAAATGGCATGTCAGTGATAGATACGATACATTGCTATCTGATTGCCAAATGTCTGTAGTTAGCGAAACGTATTTCACTTCTTGTAATTTAGATTTTAATTTGGTGACTTCTTCTAGATACTTGTTCGATAGAAGATTGTTTGTTAATATATTGCGACTTGGAACTTTGTAAAGGGGATTTAATGTTTTGCTATATTCCAAAAAGCCAGAATTTTCTACAATGGACAGTGGTTGAAAATCTTTTACGATTAACTTTAAAAGACTTAAATCGCATTTCATTTTCTGATCTTCTGACAGTTCAGTTGAACTTTTTCCACCAAATAGTTTTAGTTGACGTCTTTGCTTCACAATTTGGTTTGAAGAAAAAGTAGAAACTCGTTTAACAGAAGTAGCTAATCGGGGAGACATATTATTACAAGTTGAAGAGCTGCTAGCAACTGGTAATATTTCAGCTTCATTTGCAACTGGATGATCATTTATTGTAATTGTTTGATTTTGAGGCATACTATCAGTTAATGTTTCCTGAGTTTGATCAGAGGTTTCCGATGGATTTTCTTTTTTTAGATGTTCAAGATATTGAATTGGATGTTTTCTAGTAATATGCAGTTTTAAATTTCCCGTACTAGCAAAATATTTTAATTTTTAATTACATAACTTACATATAGCAAAAAGATTATCCGACGATTTTTCAAAGAAAGACCAAACAAATGATTTTTGTGCAGGAGCCATAATTCAATAATCTAATTCTATTTCGATACGTTACGCTACTGCACAAACACGAACCAAAAAGAAGACAAATCAAAATATTTAAATGTTATTATTTGGCGTTTTATTCACTCAATTCTCTGATAACGCATGCTTGAAAAATGAAAAGATATGGGTTATGTGTATATGATATGTGAATCCCAAATTTAGCTGACTGTAAACTACCAATATAGTACCAACGTTGTTGCAAGTTGCAATTTATAGTCAGTTATTCGGCATGCACTAAGCATATTTTAATGGTAATATAAAGTTATAAAAATATAAATAATATTCAATGAATGAGAAATGTTTCAAAACAAAATATTTGCGATTTACTTTGTGTTTATTGTTCTAAACTTGCTACCGCCTACCGCTACTTCACTCTCAAATAAAAATTTTGTTACGGGTTGCCAACGCCAGCACTGCCCGGTTCCGATTCCGTCGTGTATTTAGGGTTGCGTATTATTTCACACATGAAGTATGGATACGTATCCGGATGATGAATCCGAATATCTCTTGGTTCCGAATACGAATTATCCGAATACTAAAAAGATACGGATATTTACAACACTAATTTAAATTTCCTTAGAAACATCCTGCCAATTTTGTTAGAAGGGATTAATAGAGAAATTTCAAATGATGGTGCTGGACCTCCTTTTTAAATACTGGTCAGAGACCATTTAAATCATCGTTTACCAAATAGATGGATAGGTCGAGGCAGTCCCGTCAATTGGCCACCAAGATCTCCAGATCTAATACCTCTGAATTATTTTTTATAGGGCTACCTTAAATCAGAGGTGTACAACGAAGAAATGAATACCCGAGCATAGTTATTGGAAAAAATTAATAATAATAAAATTAAAAATAAACCGGAAATAATTGACAAATCAGTGAAAAACCTGTTAAAACGTTCGCAGAGGTGTATTGACGTTCACGGTGTTCATTTTAAAAATCTACTTTAGCTTTAATTATTTGTTTCTGTTAGTTTGTTCTCTCGTTTGTTCTGTTTCTTTATCAAATAAAGTAAGCCCGGTCCTGTGTAGATGTTCAATTTCTTATTAGAAAATCCAGTAGTTAAAAGTAAATGAAGATGGCACCTAATGTTTGTAGAGTTTTAAAAATACAGAGTAAAATAATTGATTTCAATTTTGTAAATACTGATTTATAATATTGTTGTCACCATTATAAAAATTTACCGTAAGAAAATCAAGATGGTGCCATTAAATATTATTACATTAATTTATTTATTTATTCACGTACTATTTAAATGTGCAGTAACATTTATTAAAATCCGATATACAGGGTGATTTTCTAGCTAAGAAGAGCAATAAAAAAAAGGGAGTCCAGTCCTGGAATTTTTTAAATTTAAATTACGGCTTTAATTAACCTGAGAAAGTGTAACTTTTGTACAAAATTTTATCAAAATATCTCTAGCCGTTCAAACAAAATGGCCGATTTTAGTTTTGGCAAAAAATCATAAAACATCCTATATGTCAGAAACGAGTGAGATTAAAGGCTAAGTATGGGAGTGTTTTAAACTCAGCTAAATGTACTCTACCTCCCATTAAGCTGTGTCCGTTAAAATCTGAAACAACCTGTATATGAATTTTGTACATATTCAGAATTGGGTACATTTGGGTCCATTTTTAACGGACTTTAAAAAAGGAGGAGGTTATCAATTCGTCGCGATATTTTTTTTATGTATGTTCAGCGATCAGGGCCGCTGAGAGGCAGGCCGGGCCCCGTGAAACAAAAAACTATTCTCCCTACTTCAATTGCGAGGGGCGAATCACTCCCGCAATACATGTACAAAATTTCCGCAATCCCATTGAAAATCGCCGCAGTCCCATTAAAATCAGAGGCAATCGCTAAGAAATCGTCGCAGTCGTTCAGAATTCCCTCGCAGTCTCCCGAAATCTTCCGCAGTCGCTAAGTAATCACTAGCGATCATTAAAAATCGCGCGCAGTCAGTTGACATTTCACCAATTCGCCTTTGTGCTTTGACTAGGCTAACTAAGCCATCTTATGTAAAATTAAACAAATTGCATTTACGTTTATCGATAGTGTCGTTCCATCAATTACTATTAATTTTATGCATTTTTTGGCAAAGTTCATCAATTTCTGATCTGATAGAAGATAGTTCCAAGGCAGTCCAAAATTGTCTATTTCACCTGATTTAAAATTGTTTGTAATTTATTATAGAGGGTTGAAACGAGACAATTTACTTTTGAACATACTGTATCATGCAAAATATGATATCTAGCACGTTTAGGTCTGAGACAGAGACAACACGAGACGGTTAACTTCATAGCAAAAATTGATTGACATTTAGGTATAGTAGTCATCAGGGTCAGCTGGTATTTTATCTTTGTCATGTACATTATTTCCTTATAACGTTATCTTGTTCTCATAAGCTAAAAGATAGGGAAGATGTCGCTGGTAACGTTCCAGCAATGTTGCCGTTATGAACATTTTCCAAATTTGTTTCTTTTACATTTAAATAATAATGATCTTATTTATCCATAAGTAATACTTATATTGGACTTTTAATTTCTTTGTATATGATATATATAACAAAAGATGTGTTTTAAGAAATATATAGCAGGATTGTGTACAAGAAGAAAATAAGTTTGGCATCACAGCACTGTTACGTTGTAATCGTCACTCCCTTTTAATAGTTACAATATTTAATTAGTTCATTATTATTCCAATATATTCTAATACTTTTTGAGCGCCCCTCGTATTTGGAATTATAGATATTATGTTGAAACGGGAATTTGTCTCTGTCTAAGACATTCGATAGCCCAACCAATGATGCGCTCTCTCTAAAAATCAATAATTACGGTCAGATGTCGTGCGCACGCCTGGCTTATGGGGAATATTCACCTTTTCACACATTTGGTCAGCTGTCGGCTTTTGAACTTTCTTTTCAATCTAGCAGCGAGGTAAACCGGTTGGGTTTAGTGCTTTGTGTGTCGGAATAACTAAGGTAATCTCGAATTTTTTTTTATTAATGAAAAGTAGAAATTAATTTTATTGTGTGCATATTCTGCTGAAATTATCTTTTGAGTTATCTCTTTTATTAATAGTGAGCTTTTCGCGTAATATAAATTCCAAAATGTACAAAATGGCTGCCATTAATTTTATATTTTTTTCTTCTCAGTTATTTGAAAAGATCTTTCCATTCTTCATGTGTTTTAAATTAAATACTATTGCAACTCTCTAATATTGTTGTAAAATTTGAAATGTTTAATTTAAGAATGTTTAATTTAAATTGTAAGGTTTATTGCTGAACACATGTGTTGTTTTTTTTTTGAAGCAATGGAAAGATACGTTTTTTTTTGTTGTAACTGACACGTTTTTTCTTTCTTAAAAAATTAAGGAACTGGGTCTGGAACATAATAAGGAACTGGGTCTGGAACATAATAAGGAACTGGGTCTGGAACATAATAAGGAACTGGATCTGGAATAAAATAAGGCTCTGGATCTGGAATAAAATAAGGAATTGTCCTTGGTAATCTGGAACTGCAGAATCATTGTCAGCTAGTTGCCACTAGAGCTGCGGAATATCTTGGGCTGAGTTGCGTAAGGAACTGCAGTGTTTGAAGTCATCGTAGGCTCACCGCTCACCTACCATTAAGACAGGGACCAGACCAGTTCGACCGTTAAATCCGGAAACACAAGATAAGTGTCGGCCAGGACCACACACACAATTTTTGAGTCACTAGTCAATTTTTATTTTAAACTTATTGGTAAAACGTAATCTGAAAAATGTGTTAAAATCAATTAATTTAATTTTCTTTTTTTTTATTATGTAATCAGTCAAATTTAAATTAAAGCCGATTAATTGTTTGAAATTTTAGTCTTTCTTTTTTTTTACTTTCAACCGACAAGTTGATGACAAATTTGCTTTTATTTTACATCTAAAGGTATGGCGCCAAAAATTAATTTCATTGAATTCTTTTAAGTCTTTTTAATTAAAGACTTTGTCATTGACTTGAAGGTAAATTCTAAACGAATCCCACTGACCTATTTTGATCTGAGCTAGGCCTGAGGCTTGTAAGAATTCTTATTATAAGGATTTTTACAATGAGACCCAGGTAAAGGGTTAGAAATTTAACGTGGTGCAAAATATGTTTTAATAATATATCTTTGAAACGTAACATTTTGTCTTTATAAAACGTTTATTATTTTAAAACGTAACATTTGGCGCCCAACGTGGGGCTGGGACTACTGCGACTGTGCCAACATGGTAGCCTATGTCACTCCGGGGATTCGAATTCAGTGTGTTGCTTCTGGTTAACCATTCAATATTAACCGTGTTTTGTTTTAGTATGCCCGCGTTAGTCTGACAGGTCTATATCCTGTTGGGTGGTGCCTCGACACTTCCCTGGTGAATCCTTGCGTTGCTTGGTGTGCCTAAAAATAAATTTAACTCTACGTTTTGGTCTTTCGAGTTTTTGGGGAAAGGCTTGAGTCTGAAGGTCACTTTTGCTGTCGGTTTGGTGTTTGGAGACACTCTGATGCTGTATGGTGGTGGTTAGAGAGACCAGCCACGACGCTATTTTCCATCTTAAGCGAGGCCCTCTCTAAAGTATCTCTGTTGTCTCTGGATTCTGGCTCGGCATTGGAGGTGATTGAACGTTCTTGCTGAAACCTTTTAAATTTTTTTGTTTCCTTATATATAGAAGTAAATTACTCTATATATGAATGATCCTTATATTAGACGGGAGGTCTAATGGATGTTTCGGTGCTTTGGCTTGCCATTATCTAGTTGAAGTATCTTTTAGCTTGGCAGATGCTATAATTTGCTAGGGCAAAAAGTCCTTGGTTAAATCCTAAATAAATGGACAGGCTATTGTCAATAGTTCTTTCGTTTTCTTTTCTAATTTTTGTAACCATGTGTTTCCGGACTCTCTAGTCATTTAATTTCTTCTTAGTCAGTTATTGTTATTTGGTATGCAGGAGTTAATTTTTGTACAGTTTTGGATTTTTAGCTAATTAAAAAAATCTTTCATACTTCAAGATTTTTTTGGGGGACTTGGTGGGGTGTGTTACGTTGTAATCGTCACTCCCTTTTAATAGTTACAATATTTAATTAGTTCATTATTATTCCAATATATTCTAATACTTTTTGAGCGCCCCTCGTATTTGGAATTATAGATATTATGTTGAAACGGGAATTTGTCTCAGTCTAAGACATTCGATAGCCCAACCAATGATGCGCTCTCTCTAAAAATCAATAATTACGGTCAGATGTCGTGCGCACGCCTGGCTTATGGGGAATATTCACCTTTTCACACATTTGGTCAGCTGTCGGCTTTTGAACTTTCTTTTCAATCTAGCAGCGAGGTAAACCGGTTGGGTTTAGTGCTTTGTGTGTCCGAATAACTAAGGTAATCTCGAATTTTTTTTATTAATGAAAAGTAGAAATTAATTTTATTGTGTGCATATTCTGCTGAAATTATCTTTTGAGTTATCTCTTTTATTAATAGTGAGCTTTTCGCGTAATATAAATTCCAAAATGTACAAAATGGCTGCCATTAATTTTATATTTTTTTCTTCTCAGTTATTTGAAAAGATCTTTCCATTCTTCATGTGTTTTAAATTAAATACTATTGCAACTCTCTAATATTGTTGTAAAATTTGAAATGTTTAATTTAAGAATGTTTAATTTAAATTGTAAGATTTATTGCTAACACATGTGTTGTTTTTTTTTTGAAGCAATGGAAAGATACGTTTTTTTTTGTTGTAACTGACACGTTTTTTCTTTCTTAAATAATAAGGAACTGGGTCTGGAACATAATAAGGAACTGGATCTGGAATAAAATAAGGAACTGGGTCTGGAACATAATAAGGAACTGGCTCTGGATCTGGAATAAAATAAGGAATTGTCCTTGGTAATCTGGAACTGCAGAATCATTGTCAGCTAGTTGCCACTAGAGCTGCGGAATATCTTGGGCTGAGTTGCGTAAGGAACTGCAGTGTTTGAAGTCATCGTAGGCTCACCGCTCACCTACCATTAAGACAGGGACCAGACCAGTTCGACCGTTAAATCCGGAAACACAAGATAAGTGTCGGCCAGGACCACACACACAATTTTTGAGTCACTAGTCAATTTTTATTTTAAACTTATTGGTAAAACGTAATCTGAAAAATGTGTTAAAATCAATTAATTTAATTTTCTTTTTTTTTATTATGTAATCAGTCAAATTTAAATTAAAGCCGATTAATTGTTTGAAATTTTAGTCTTTCTTTTTTTTTTACTTTCAACCGACAAGTTGATGACAAATTTGCTTTTATTTTACATCTAAAGGTATGGCGCCCAAAATTAATTTCATTGAATTCTTTTAAGTCTTTTTAATTAAAGACTTTGTCATCGACTTGAAGGTAAATTCTAAACGAATCCCACTGACCTATTTTGATCTGAGCTAGGCCTGAGGCTTGTAAGAATTCTTATTATAAGGATTTTTACAATGAGACCCAGGTAAAGGGTTAGAAA
The DNA here is from genome assembly GCA_927349885.1 of Psylliodes chrysocephalus. Classification (NCBI taxonomy): domain Eukaryota; kingdom Metazoa; phylum Arthropoda; class Insecta; order Coleoptera; family Chrysomelidae; genus Psylliodes; species Psylliodes chrysocephalus. Next base: position 584,029 of record CAKMHV010000005.1, read on the forward strand.
TTTAACGTGGTGCAAAATATGTTTAAATAATATATCTTTGAAACGTAACATTTTTGTCTTTATAAAACGTTTATTATATTTTAAAAAGTAACATTTCTTTTCTTTACCAGCCAAAGTGGACTAAAACCCCAAACGAACTAATAATTATATCTATTCCATATTATAATGTACAAATTTCTCTCAACAAGTATCAAACTTATTCGCTATCAGAGGTGACACTATCTGAATCATTGGGGTGATCACTCAGAGTCTCGTCTGGTTTGAGATCCTTAATATGCCATTTGCCTATACTTTTACCATTTAAATCCTTTAATTGATAGACTAAAGGTGATATAACTTTCGTAACGATACATGGTATAAATTTGACTGACAATTTTGACGATATAAAACCAGCTTTATCTGATTTAATAAAATTTCTTTTCCAAACCCGATCTCCAATGGTAAACCGTAATGGTCTCTTACGCATATTATACCTCTTAGCAGACGTGATATGAGATTTCTCTAAGCGATCCCTAACATTGTCAAAAATTTTTTGGCATATTTTGAGCTTCCTCAACTCTATGAACTTTATCAGTACATGTGACACGGTTATTAGCATTATTAGATATTTTACCATAAAAGTCTCCAGACGTCGGTACATTTCTACAAAAAACAAGGAAAGCAGGGGTATATGAGGTGGTTTCATGTTTTGATACATTAATTGCTTGACAAATGTTGTAAATATTTTCATCCCAGTTCCTATTATCGTTATGACTAAAAGATCTAAGGGCTGTAACTAATGACTTATTGACCCTCTCGGTAGGGTTAATTTGAGGATGAAAATTCGCATTATACCAAAATTTTCTGTACCGAATACTTTTCCATTAAATCTTTGAAAGCTTTACCTGTAAATTGTTTACCATTATCACATGCCATGATCTGAGGTACACCAAAAATTAAAAACACTTGATTTTCAATAAATTTAACGATTGAAGATGCTGTAGCCTTAGGAAGGGCCTGAACTAAAGTATACTTGGTGAACCAGTCAACTACTACTAAAACGAAAGTATTACCTCTCCTAGACCTTGGATATGGTCCTATTAAATCACATGAAATAAATTGGAAAGGAAAACTAATATTACGATACGAACCCATTAGTCCAGCTTGTGGTAAATTTGATGGTTTACATGATGCACAAACTTTGCACCGCTTAACGTACCTAATTACTGATTTTCTCATACTAGGCCAGTAATAGAGTTCGGATATTCGTTCCAATGTTTTATAAACCCCAAAATGAGCAGCTGTAGGGTGATCATGGAATTGAGAGAGAACCTCGAAACGGTTTTTAGTAGGAACGACAATTTTCCAGTCAGAAATATTGCTAAAAGGAGCAAATCTATTAAAAATATGTTTATAAAGTGTGCCATTTTCAACCTTAAATGTGGGAAATTGTTCGGGGTTGGTTTCGACCTTTGTCAGCATGTTTCTGTACCATTCATCAGGCTCTAATAATTTAAGATCTAACAAGTTAATGTCATTCACTCGTGATAAGGCATCTGCGACAACCACACCTGCTGCCTTTCGATGTATGATTGAAAAGTTATACTGTGACAGCTGAAGAATCCACCTCGCCAATCGAGCAGAGGGATTTTTCATATTATTTAACCACACTAAGGATGAATGATCGGAAAAAACAGTAAATTGTCTACCTTCCAAATAATAACGAAAATGATCTATTCCAAACAGAACTGCTAACAACTCTTTCTCAGTAGTAGAGTACTTGCGTTGACAATTGTTAAATTTATTACTACCATATGCGATAGGGTGTTCTAACCCATCTTCCACCTGGAAGAGTACATAACCTGCGCCTACATCACTGGCGTCTGTCATAAGGAAAAATTCCTTGGTGAAGTCAGGACTACTTAACACTGGAGCAGTGGTCAAAGCTGTTTTGATTTGCTCAAAGGCCATTTCAGCTTCACTTGTCCAAGTGATGGCTTGTCCCTTCTTCCTATCTTTCAACAAATCTGTTATAGGAGATGCTAAAGATGAAAAATCTTTCAAAAATCTACGATAATACCCAATCATCCCCAACAAACGACGAACCTGTGTCGCGGTTTTTGGAGTTGGAAATTCACAAATTGCAGATACTTTCCCAGGATCTGTCCTTAAACCATGCTCATCCACTAAATAACCCAAATACTTTAAAGATGGACGGCAAAATTGACATTTTTCTAAATTAACAGTAAGATTAGCATCTTTCAGTTTCTCAAAAACCTTATTTAAGGTATCGATATGTGTCTCAAAATCGGGTGTACAAATAATTAAATCGTCTAAATAGTAAAAAGAAAATGGTTCTAACGAAGGCCCTATTAATATATCCATTAACCTACACATAGTTTGTGGAGCGCTGACCAACCCAAAAGGCATAGTGACATACTCGTATAATCCTTTACCTCTCACAGCAAATGCAGTTTTTTCACACGATGATTTTTCCAACGGGATTTGGTAAAATGCCTGTTTAAGATCGATAGAAGAAATGTATTTAGTATCACGTAATTTACTTAAAATTGTATCAATTAAAGGTAAAGGATAGGCATCTTTGTTTACAGTTACACTGTTCAATTTACGACCATCGAAACAAATTCTATAGGTGCCATTACTTTTCTTTACCAGCCAAAGTGGACTAGAATATGAACTACTACTTTCACGAATAATCCCTAATTTAAGCATCTCATCAACTTCTTTTACTAAATGTTCATGCATTGCTTGAGGCAGTGGGTATTGTTTTTGCTTGAAAGGCAAACTATTTCCGGTATCAATATAATGTTCTAAAACATGTGTTCTTCCTATTTTGTCTGAAGGACCAATATCTCTGAAATTATTAATAACTTTTTGTAATTTACATTGTTGATCTGAAGTTAAATTTGATAAATCTAAAATTTTGTTGACTGCAGCTAAATTAATAGAACATATTTTTAAAGAAAAAGCAGAAAAGTCAAAATTCACATTAAAAAGTTTTAGAAAATCCATTCCCAAAATCAAATTATGTTTCACTGAAGGTATAAGAGATCATCTTGGTAGTTATACGGTAAGAAATCTGCTTTTAATTTGTCCACTAATTCGACCCAAGAGACAAACTTCCCTCTATTGTTAAGGGTGACCGGAAAAAAGCGCAAAGGAAATAAGCGCACAGGAAATATGCGCACAGAAAAAAGCGCACAGACATATAAGCGCACAGGAAATAACCGCACGAGGAAATATGCGCACACGGAAAAAAGCTCACGGGTATAAAAGCGCACATGGAAGAAAGCGCATATTGAAAAAAGCGCAAAGTGCATGTAGTTTATATTTATATTTTGTTACAATTTTTTGTTGTTTGATTAAAACTTTAATTATCGTTGTTTACAGTAGTTACCATAATTTTTGCTGATAATTCAGGAATCTACTCAGTTATTTATTCGGAATTATTATAAGTACGATACAAAGAATAGATCTGTACCTTGGTTTGTTATATTCCAGGTGAAAAATATTAGACAAGTTTAAAAAAATTCTTAAAATACTTTCACAATAAAGTTAATACGGTTTATAATATTTATATCTCCATTATGGATTGTTGAGGACAGACTAATTCCACCAAATCCGCCTTTAAAAAATTATAACGATCAGTTTCGCCGCGAGGAAATTATGCTGTATATTTTACTTATCTCATACAGTGTGTATCTTAATTAAAACGAAATATTTGCAAGTGGTCATTTATTTTTACTAGAGATTATAAAATTAAGATAGGTACTTATTATTTCATTTATTAGTTGCTTTTTTGTTAATAATTTTTAATTCAGGATAAATCCCATGCCGTCAATCTCTTTCTTTATAAGTTGCACACATTGCAGTTTCAAGTAACTTGTATACTTTCGTCTTTTAACAAGCAAAAGGCAACGGAAACAGACATTTCATTTGCATATGCATGGATGTTAAACAGTTTGGCAGCTCATTTTTCCCATTTAAGTTGGCGAAATTTACGAAATTTTTCGAAAATAATTAAAGGGTCACTAAACGGCATTTACAAGAATTGATAGTCGAACCGTTTTAAATAAAGACACGAATTAAACTCAAACTGTGCCTAATATTTTAACATTTAAAATCTTCTTAGAATAATGTTAGGTACTCATGGATTATATCATTAATATCTATTTATTATAGACCGTTACATTAATTAGATAAAAGTTTTGCAAATTTAACAATCTTCTTTGAATATTGTAAGGTAATTAAGGATTATATCATTAATATCTATTTATTATAGACTTTAACCTGAATTAAACTAAAAATTTTTCAATATTTAAGAATCTTCGTAGAATAACGTTAGGTTTTTGGAATTCTGTCATAATAACTTTATTTCATAATATTTTATAATAAATTACGCTTATAAGTAAGTTACTGCAGACTGGTTTTATTTTTGATTCGCGCTAATTTTAATATTCAGACAAGTGTACTATATTTTTTATTGATAAATAGAATTGGTTTTTGTTTCGAAATATTTTTGGAGTTCTATTATGATTTTTGATCATTGTTTTCATTTATAATGTTATAATCGTTAACGATTTGTAATAATTATATTTATGAAATTCCGGTTGTAATGATTTTGCATTTTTTGTAAAATGGCGAGTTTTATAGGTATCTACATATTTTATCTTTAAAACCTAAATATTTTTGCAATTCCATGTTGATTTTATTTTAATTTTATAATCGCCAACTATTTGTACTAATATATTCATGGATTTGTGTTTATATTTTTTTATATAATAGTGTAGGTACAAACGAAAAATGCATATAGGTTTTTAGTGTAATATATTTTTATTCCATATTAATACATTAAAAACGAAAAAATGAATAAATTAACAAAAGATAAACGCACTTTGATAGACGTACTACTGTAAGTTGGCTATTCTCCTTAAGTAAGATACTTTGTTATCTGTTTCTTGATACTTTTCTACAGAACTGGCTACAAGCGCGTACAGTTGTCTGTATTTCTTTTTGGTGGGCTCCAGTCTGTTAGCTTGGGAGTTCACCAATGTAAGTTTGTGACATGCTAAATCTCTTCTCAATCCATCGAAAAGCATCCATATGCTCGGATGACTGCAATGAAATATGGAATTAAGGGCATTGTGAAACCCTTCACAACAATTGGTCGTTCTTGGCGTTTCATCAAGAGCGGCATCGTAATGGTTCCATATTTTCGGATGGAATTGTGGACTTCTTCCGGCGGCACCTTGTATATAAGTTGAAAAAAAATATGTAAGGACGTCGTTAAATCTCTCTTCATCAGGAAAAGTTTCTGCAAGGCTATTAAAATTATCTCGTACATCTTCTAACGGCACAAACGATAATGCTGCCAAGGATTTTAGTTTTAATTTTGTGTCGATGTTCGATTCGAATTCCGATTTTAAACCAACTGCATTAACTTTTCTTATAAGGCTTTGACACAAATGGAAATAACATCCCTTAATTTCGGCTTCTGGAAAAGTTTGCCCTGCAGCATTCATGCAAGCTTTCTCGAAATCTAAAAGTATCTTCTGGGGCGCCATGCTTGGAACTAACCCTTTTACAATTTGAAACATCTGTAGGTATGTTGCTTCATTCTTAGTTTGTAACAATATGTACACACATGGTGGATACGAATTTCCTACTTTGGCATGCAAAGTATAAAGTTGATAAAACATCGTTGGTGCTTTATCAAATGTTCCGTCGCCGAATAGAGTGGCTTGGTTTAATTCGCGCAATAACTCGCGATCTCCCAAAATTAAAATTCTGTTTGGATCTTCGACTCCAGAGTCATGCAGCACTAAGTCCGAGTATTTGTCAGGAATTGCAAAATGCATCGTAGATGGATTTGGCAAGTGCTTCTCTGCTCGATAATTTCGAAGTGTTCTGGCAAGAGACGATTGTTTTGGAATATAAGCAAGTGCATCATTGCTTACTCCTGATAATATATCTCCAATAACATTGCGAGATGTAGCATTCACCGCTGTCATGGCTTCTCGCATTTGGCTTCTGGCGATATTTGCTTCTGCTTTTTGGGGACATGAATCATGACAATGACTGCCTGGATCTTGTACAATGTCCTTGTCCTTCGTTTTTATTAAGGAATGGCACTTAGTTTGTCGATTTTCACGGCACCTCCATGTATCTATCCCATTTGTTGTGCGAAAATGTATATATTCAAAACCATTGTAAATAAGAACTCGCTTGCCTTTTTGACTAGACGAAAACTCCATTTCGTTTATTACAAAAATTCAACTTAACTTGTTCAAGAATTAGAGCACAATAAATTAACTTTAAATTCCGTAGTCTATTTATAAGCGCCTTTACTTACCTGCCTTAATTCTGCAAATAATAAATTCCAAGAAATATAATAATGTCACAACGCCGAATAAATGAAATAATAAGTACCTATCTAAATTTTATAATCCCTAGTAAAAATAAATGACCACTTGCAAATAATCGATTATTAAAAAATAATTTAACAATCTCGGGGCGATCACTTCCGTCACAAGGCTGGTACCTGCTATAAGTTCCCATTCAATTACGGCATAATCGCGCTTCAAAGGGATTAAAATGCTAAGAAATATTTCTAGGAATAAAAATATTTGTAAGATTTTAGATATTCATTAGAATGATAAATACTGAAAATGCATAACTTTTACAAAAACATATTTAGATCAAATATTGTTCCTATAATCTAAAATTTTAAATTGTATAAAATGATTTTTTTTATGGTGGTACTTTTTAAATTTTTTGTAAACATTTTGTTGGGTTAATTTTAACATATAATATCTGTGATATAAGTCCGCATATTTGGTGGTTACTTTTCATACCGATATAATTTTTGATTATGTATTCATAGAACTTAATTTTTTTATTTTTATTCAGAGAATCTTCAGTTGTTCTGTATCCTATTCTTAACGAGATATAAACTGCATGTACTTTGCGCTTTTTTCAATGTGCGCTTTTTTCCATGTGCGCTTTTATACCCGTGCGGTTTTTTCCGTGTGCGGTTTTTTCCGTGTGCGCATCTTTCCACGTGCGCTTATTTCCTGTGCGTTTATATGTCTGTGCGCTTTTTTCTGTGCGGATATTTCCTGTGCGCTTATTTCCTTTGCGCTTTTTTCCGAGATTCATTGTTAAGATACCATGTAAAGGCATTGTGTTTAAAAAGATCTGCAGCACTTGAAAACAATTCTACATCACTTACTCCTCGAGCAGCACGCATACACTCTACTTTTTCTAGAAAACTTACTACTGAGTCTCGTTCATCAGAACCCGTAAAGAAAATACCCCATTTATGAATAGGTACTGATTTTGTAAATGGAAAATTTTGATTTTGAATAGGGGTTGAATGTGCCCCTGGAGCAGATATATGTACTTTAAGGTCAAGATCACCCTCTAATGAATAAATTTCTTGTAAAAGATTCTTTTTTACTTTTTCCTGTGCTTCGGTACTGCACTGGAGTCGTGAAGCTCTTCCAGTAACATGTGCTATTCTACAAGTGAGTCTAGCATACTCTATATCTGTGACTATCCCTACAAAAAAGCTCTGATTTTAAACTCCAAATCTCTAATAGTTATTTTTATCCCCTCGACCTCACTATCAAAATCAAAATTTTCTGTATAAATAATAGTGCTTCGGTTCGAAGCCTCTTGTGATATGGCACCTCTCAAGGTTCGTCTTCGTTCAGCCACTGTTGCTGGAACGTCAACACCACGATAAAGAAGTTCATGTTCGAGCTCCCCAGCTAGTAAGTAATCTACGTTCATTTTAAACCTAGTAGACATCTTAAACAACCCTTTTAACACCACTGAGACTACTACACTCACAAACACGCGAAAAAACAAATAAGACTGTAAAATTGCTTGTGAATCGTTAAGAGGTAAATAGATTAAATTTTGCAAATAAACGTTTCAAAATGTTGCCAAGGTACCAAAAAGGAATATTGTCGTCTTGTGTATCACTATTTTACAACCAATTCACTATACCTCTGCGGTAAAATACAACAACACTAAATATTAAATAATAGTTAAACACAAGAGTTAAATATTTCTTTTTAAAAAAAAATTAAAGAATATACTATTGCCTACCCTTCACACAATATTATGAGAAAACTTAATATATATATATATATATATATATATATATATATATATATATATATATATATAGCCAGATATTTATTTCTTACTTTCGTAAATTCTAATTACACGTTGGCGCCAAATGTTACTTTTTAAAATATAATAAACGTTTTATAAAGACAAAAATGTTACGTTTCAAAGATATATTATTTAAACATATTTTGCACCACGTTAAATTTCTAACCCTTTACCTGGGTCTCATTGTAAAAATCCTTATAATAAGAATTCTTACAAGCCTCAGGCCTAGCTCAGATCAAAATAGGTCAGTGGGATTCGTTTAGAATTTACCTTCAAGTCGATGACAAAGTCTTTAATTAAAAAGACTTAAAAGAATTCAATGAAATTAATTTTAGGCGCCATACCTTTAGATGTAAAATAAAAGCAAATTTGTCATCAACTTGTCGGTTGAAAGTAAAAAAAAAAGAAAGACTAAACTTTCAAACAATTAATCGGCTTTAATTTAAATTTGACTGATTACATAATAAAAAAAAAGAAAATTAAATTAATTGATTTTAACACATTTTTCAGATTACGTTTTACCAATAAGTTTAAAATAAAAATTGACTAGTGACTCAAAAATTGAGTGTGTGGTCCTGGCCGACACTTATCTTGTGTTTCCGGATTTAACGGTCGAACTGGTCTGGTCCCTGTCTTAATGGTAGGTGAGCGGTGAGCCTACGATGACTTCAAACACTGCAGTTCCTTACGCAACTCAGCCCAAGATATTCCGCAGCTCTAGTGGCAACTAGCTGACAATGATTCTGCAGTTCCAGATTACCAAGGACAATTCCTTATTTTATTCCAGATCCAGAGCCAGTTCCTTATTATGTTCCAGACCCAGTTCCTTATTTTATTCCAGATCCAGTTCCTTATTATGTTCCAGACCCAGTTCCTTATTATTTAAGAAAGAAAAAACGTGTCAGTTACAACAAAAAAAAACGTATCTTTCCATTGCTTCAAAAAAAAACAACACATGTGTTCAGCAATAAATCTTACAATTTAAATTAAACATTCTTAAATTAAACATTTCAAATTTTACAACAATATTAGAGAGTTACAATAGTATTTAATTTAAAACACATGAAGAATGGAAAGATCTTTTCAAATAACTGAGAAGAAAAAAATATAAAATTAATGGCAGCCATTTTGTACATTTTGGAATTTATATTACGCGAAAAGCTCACTATTAATAAAAGAGATAACTCAAAAGATAATTTCAGCAGAATATGCACACAATAAAATTAATTTCTACTTTTCATTAATAAAAAAAATTCGAGATTACCTTAGTTATTCGGACACACAAAGCACTAAACCCAACCGGTTTACCTCGCTGCTAGATTGAAAAGAAAGTTCAAAAGCCGACAGCTGACCAAATGTGTGAAAAGGTGAATATTCCCCATAAGCCAGGCGTGCGCACGACATCTGACCGTAATTATTGATTTTTAGAGAGAGCGCATCATTGGTTGGGCTATCGAATGTCTTAGACAGAGACAAATTCCCGTTTCAACATAATATCTATAATTCCAAATACGAGGGGCGCTCAAAAAGTATTAGAATATATTGGAATAATAATGAACTAATTAAATATTGTAACTATTAAAAGGGAGTGACGATTACAACGTAACAGCACGAGCATTTCACTTTGACGTCTGCCAGATTGACGTATTTCTAACCTATCATTGTATCTCCTTGTCCAATTTTTTGTTTCTATGTTTGGTGACTTTGGTGTCGTTTTACTTATATATATTTTACAATTTAACTTGTAAATTCATTTTTTTTGTTGTTTTTCATTCATTATTAGTTACGTATTTAAATTTGTTAGTTTAGTGTTTTCCCCGGTAAATGATATTTTTATCGTGGTGTTTTCATATTAGGTAGTTTTAAGTTTGTTTACAAACCCGAAGGAACTAACAATGCCCGGATCACGCCGGGATTTTGTTTAATTTCCGTAAAGTAAGTATTTCAATTTTATTGTAGAACCTTTGTGGTCTGAATGTTTATTATTGTTTAATACAGAATATATCTTATTATTGAAATCATACTTCGTTTTATTTTCCTTTTTAATGCTTTTTATTTTGTGTGCCTAAAAAAAAATGATTTTTCTGATTTGATGTGCTAGTAAATGTGAATTACATATTTATTCACATTTCCAGTGCATCAAATCAGAAAAAAATCATAAAAATAATAGATAAAGTGGATCTACATATTTGAATTTCCCGCGGTTCTTCTTTTTTTTTTTAAATTATAATTTGACCGGTTGCTTATAAAGAAAAAGGCCACTATTAAAACACAAGGTATACCAGCGCCATCGGCCTTATCTTCCAGTCCAATCGCCCAGTCAATTCTTGGTGAAAAGTAAAATTGCATTGAGTTAACCGTCTCATTAGTTGTCTCTGGTCTGAGATGACAAATGTCATGAAATTTGATTGTATCCATCAATTAAGAATTCGCTTCGATATTTTGTAAAGTATCTTTGAATGGTGACCACGGTAAGTTTCTTTTAGAATATAGAATAAACTTTACTTATATTATTGTTCTTTAGTTGAGGTGGTCTTATTCAATGAAACTGTAAATATCTCCTACTTTTGCTTCTGCTGTGAGAGGATCAGAAGGAGAGGAACAGTAGGTCAAAGGCGAACAGTAGGCCAAAGCCAGAACCACTGCACCATAGCCGTAAGTTAAGTTGTAAGAAGTTGTCCTAGATTGAGTCACTTGCCTTGTTACCAAGGATTGTCCAAAGCGCAGGCTGTGCTCAATGTTCACAGTGGACATAACAGACAATTCTTCATAAATAATTCAGAGAAAGATATATAATTGTTTTTTAGTTTATATTTTGAGTATTATCTATTAATTATTCTTTCGCTTAGATATTTTGAGTAGAATCTATTATATTTTTAGTTATAGGACTTTGTTTAGTTTTAGCTAGCTAGTTTACGTGGTTCAGAGAATAACTCCTCTGAAACATTATAATTCATTGTGTAAAGGGATTAATAATTAAAATAAAAATTGTTATTTGAAATCATCTTATTTCCCACGTTTAACTTTATTCCAAAATAACCCGAAGTGAGGGTATTGTTACAGGGTCATACACGTTTTAATTAGGATTTTAAATGTATTTTATTTAAAAAGGAATTAATTTATTTACAAATTACATTTTTTACTTTCCTGTCTGTATACAGATAAGGAAAGTATAGGAATCATGAATTTTTTTGACGGATTTTTACGTTTTGGGGTTCCCTAAATCCATTTTAACTATTTTCGCAATTATGTATGTGTATATGTGTGTGTCTGTATACTCAATAACTCATGAGGATTAATCAAAGCTAAGTTTAATATTTAGTGTTATTCTCTTTATAACACTAAATATTAAACTTAGCTTTGATTAATCCTCTAATAATGAGTGAATTAAATTTAGGCATAGTAGGAAAATCTGGGGGGGTTACTTTGTTGGGGTCGTTTTTCTACTACGAATATCTGTTATTTACACTTGGAGAAGAAAATTCTTTAAATTAAAGTTGCTTGTGTAATTTTTATCCTATAGGTAAATAATTTTCCTAAAATTGTTCTTATTCAAATTTTTTTTACAAAAAGTACATATTTAGAATTTTTAAGAAAATTATTCAAATAAAAGTTGCTTGTGATGTCTTTTTCTATAATTTTTTGTCCTATACATGATTTGTACCGTATTCGAGATATTTGAGGAAAAGTGCAAATTTCGAATATGGTGAAAACTCAAAAACGGTTAAAGAGAAAAACATAAAATTTTAAACTTAAGCTTTCATCAATTCTCTAATGAGCTGATTAGTATTTGGGCATAGTCAGAACACTTTGTAAAGGGTGGTTTTCTGCTTAATAGAATTATTTAGTATAGATCCAAGTAACTGTTACCCATTGAGTTTCTTAGCGAGGTCCAACGTAAAGGACTGTACTAAATTAAGTTCATTATACTCAAACAAATAATGATTGAGAGTGAACCGTGTTGTCATATCTCAATTTTACCTTACTAGTTTTTAGCAGAATCAAAATAGAGTAAGTAGTAGAGTTGTAAGTTGTGGCAAATTATAGATAATATACAATCATAGTACTAATAAAAGATATTAATTATAACAAAAATCAGTAATGAGTAATACATTTCTTGATCATTTAAAATTAATTATTTTATGGATTGTTCAGTATTTGTTACAACTAATGGCATCGGTGTACGGAGCGATATTTGTGTCTTTGTCTGTTACGCGTAAAATCCATCTCGTCGATGACGTTCTCAGTAGTGTATTTCTAACCACAAGCGTAACATCGGGTTTTGAATTATGCGGTGTGAATTGTAAGTTTTACAGTTAAGTTAGTAAGTAATCGACGTATTGTAAAAACAATTGGTGAAAATATTAGTGCTAATAAGTGTTTAAACATTAAATAATAATATTTCTACACCGTTCTAAAACTATGCAAAAAATGGAAGACATTGAAGGGCCTTCAACGTCGAAAAAGGTAAAACGGTCGAAGTCTCGGTCGCTAAGTGAAAAACAAATTGTACTTCGAGTATTTCACTGTCTTGAAAGAGATCATCAGCGACCAAAAGATAACTTAGTGCATATGTGCTGTAATTCTACGGATGTACCTCCGAATAACCAACCGGGCGTTCCAACATCATTAACTTCCACAATTACAAAAGATAAATTAGTTGATATGTGCTCTGATTATACGGGTGTACCAAAAATTAGTGGACGTGCAACGTTACCTACAAGAAGCCATTCAAAATGTTTCTGCAGAAGACTGGAAGAAATGCATTCAGCATGTTTTAAAAGAAGAGCAAAAAATGTGGGACGTAGACAACCGTATTCAACACAATATTGAACACAATATTGAACCAATCATAATTAACTTTGATGATAGCTGTAGCAGCAGTGACGAATCTGAGGTTGAAGATTAGAAGATTAGAAGAAAATTTGTACACAAAAAGAAGTCTATATATTTAGGTATAATTTTTATTTTTACCATTCACTATTACCATTTAGAAATTATTATATAAATTTGTATTTTTAATTCCTGTACACAGACATGAACAATGTCTCAGCAGGATACAAATGTTTATTTATTTAATTATTATTATTGTATCAATTTGTACATTGTTACATAAATTATTATTATGTTTGGCGGTCAAGAAAACATAATCCTGTAGGTTATATCCAAACTAATTATCTTACTTAGAGATTTCCGAAATGATAGGTGCGTGTAAACTTTTATGATTTAAGTACTAATCAAATAGTAATTTAAGCTTTATAATGTCTTTTAATGTTGGCCGAACCCAATTAGGGTTTCTTGGGTAAGGCTGGCTAGTTTAGAGGAACTGCAGGTAAACCGGAAGAGAGAGAGATAGAGATGGAGAAGATGGAGATAGAGATGATAGAGATAGAGATGATAGAGATAGAGATGATAGAGATAGATATAGAGATAGAGAGAGATAGAGATAGAGAGATAGAGATAGAGAGAGAGAGAGAGAGAGAGAGATAGAGATAGAGAGATAGAGAGATAGATATAGAGATAGATATAGATATAGATATAGATATAGATATAGATATAGATATAGATATAGATATAGATATAGATATAGATATAGATATAGATATAGATATAGATATAGATATAGATATAGATATAGATATAGAGATAGATATAGAGATAGAGATAGATATAGAGATAGATATAGAGATAGATATAGAGAGAGAGATAGAGATAGATATAGAGATAGATATAGAGATAGATATGGAGATGGAGATAGATATGGAGATGGAGATAGAGATAGAGATAGAGAGAGAGAGAGAGAGAGAGAGAAAGATGCTTTATTGTCATTGAAAAATTACAAAAATTTTATAGACAAAGCGAAGTAAATTAAAAACTAAATATAATATAAAAAGATTAAAAAATATAAAAATTTAAAAATAACTAAACAAAACAAAATAAAAATATCAATTGCATTGGATATGCAATATCCGTCATTATGATTTTAATTTAAAATTTAAGTAATACTTCTGTATGTGTAACCCAAGAAGAAACTTAAGAGACAGTTCCTTACTGACTTCGACCGCGACATAATATATAAATATACGTTAATTTGTGAAATAAAGTTAAATTCATTATTAAAATAGTAAAATTGATAATATTGTTTCTGTCACCAAACCAACCCCTGATTAGGTATCTTTCTTATTTTTAATTTGAAATATATATTGTGATTTTTATTAATATTCTTAATTTATTTGGTTCCTACTATAATTACCACAATTATTACTCCGTTTTCATAAAGCCCCATTAATGACTACAACGATTAGGTAAATTACGATATTGCAAAGTTTTCATGAAATAAATAAAAGAAATTGTATGAATATTTTAAATAATTGTACCCTCTCAAAAATAATAAGCACGCCTCCGGTTTGGTCGTATTTCTACCTGCTTTCACTCTCAATCATTATTTGTTTGAGTATAGATATTAAGGTTTGCTTTGTTTTTAAATTTCTTGTTACTTAACTCTACATTACTATTAATTTTTTATAGGGTTTGTAAAGTATCCAATAAATAAATATACAATGTGGCGCAAAATAAAGTCCCCTATTTGTTTTTTATATAAAAGTAAGATTAATTAAAAAAGAGTCACATTATAAATGAAAAATATTTATTTAAACTCTAAAAATTTGTTTTGTTACAAACTAAAAACTATCGACCAAATAGCCACCCCAGCATTAATGCAATAATGAGCTCTTTTTAAAGCATTTTTCATAAATTTCTGCAACATTTTAGGTACTATTCTGTCAATTTTTTTAATGCTTCTAGTGTTCGAGGATTATTTACAAATACCATATCTTTGAGATAACCACATAACCAAAAGTCTGGAACAATTAAATCGGGAGACCTTGGCGGATATGCAATATCGGCGTTTTTCGAGCTAAGGCGTCCAGGAAAAATTCTGTTCAAAATGGCTATTGTCTCACGGGCCGTGTGTACTATGGCACCATCTTGTTGATACCAAATACAATTCATAATGAATTTCCCAAGTATTTACTTGGCAACTGACAGGAAAACTCGAACAGATGTCAACTAGAAACGAAACCATGACAACATTCCATAGGGTACTTAATTTTGCGCCACCTTGTATGTTATTTACACTTGAAGAAGAAAATTCTTCAATTAAAAGTTGCTTGCGATATTTTTCTCTATAATTTTTATTCTTTACATAATTTTCCAAAAATGGTCCATATTCGAGAAATTTTACAAAAAGTACAAAATTCGAATTTTTAAGAAAATTTTTTAAATAAAAGTTGCTGGCGATTCTCTATAATTCTCTATATTTGAGGAAATCGCAAATTTTGAATTTGGAAATTACTCAGAAGCGGATAAAGAGAAAAAACAAAATTTTAAACTTAGTCTTTAATAATTCCTGCAGTGACCTGATTAAATTTTGTGCATAGTCGAAGCTCTGGGGGAGGGGGTACTTTTTAGGGTGTCGTTTTTTTTTTATTTTAATTAATACTATCTCTGTTGTTTACGATTGGTGAAAAAATTTCTTCAAATAAAAGTTGTTTGTGATATCATTCTCTAAATTTTTTGTTTTATACATGATATGTCTTTAAAATGGACCGTAATAGAATAATTTGACAAAGAGGATAAAATTTTAATTTTTCAGTATTTTCGTTGGCAATAAATACATGTAAAAAATATTTGGAGTAAGATGTGTGTGGAAAATCTTTAAACATTTACAGGGGTGATATAGTAGGTTGTACAAATTAACCGGAAAAAGCTTGCAATAACTAGACAAAAAGTCATGTGTTGGACACATTATATTTTTATGTAAAAAAGCGGAAACAATTATTTTTGCAAAAATTGTACACAGATTCTATAGAGATAAAAACACACCCTGATTCATCCCTTTAGCTTTAGAGTAATAGTTGACAGGTGCAGTGTTACTATGAGTTTATTTAATTTAGGTAGATATATGTTTAAATAAATAATTTATAGAGAGTGATTCACAATAGTAGTTTGTGCAACAAAAGTGGATATGATGGCCATATGTAATACGTATAATCCACTCAAGTTGTATAGTATATTTTTTTACGACCCACTGACGAAAATTTACAAAATTAATTTAAAGATAATTAAAATAAAATGACTATTTTAAAAATAGTTGGACTTTTACTAATTTATTGAATAAAATAAACTTTAAAAAACAAAAATTAAAAAAAATAATTTACGATATAAGTATTTGTAAATATACTCGAATATCTTGTGAAATGCTTTTATTTATCGATTCTTCACAAGAATAATTCATTTTTATTTACATTTAATCTCAATAACTAAAAAATATATTGACAATTAGTTTGACAGAATTGTGACTAATTTAACATATTAAAAAATGAAGTTAATTCAATAAAACAAATTTCAAGTTGTCTTCACGTTTTATACAAACTTTAGTTTTTCTTTTATACAAAATTTAGTTCTTCTGATATAACACCCAGCTAATTTTTTTTACTGGAAATTAAATAGAAAGCCATACATTGTAAAAATCCTTCGGAAATGCCTGCAATTTTGAAAAAATAGCGGCAATCCATACGGAAATCGCCGCAATCAGTATGGAAATCGCCGCAGTCAAGGCATAAATCAGCGCAGTCACGAAAAATCTATTGAAGTCATGTGGAAATCACCGCAGTAACTAGAAATCTGTAGGAAGTCCCATGGAAATCACCGCAGTCTTCCAGAAATCGCCATATGATTGCGGAAATCATGTGAATTCGGCAATACATGTACATTTTTACAAAGAGTGATTCGCCCCTCGTTCAATTGCTTCTCCTTCTAAAAAAAAAGGTCCTCACATCACAAAGCTATTCTCCCTACCTCAATTGCTTTCTTCTTCTAAAAAAAAAGTCAGTCGAAACTTAACTTCCCACTCTCATCTTGTGTCGAGTTTCTCATGCAGAACAAAAAATGCTGTTGTCGGGCCCCCCTTACAGCGCTACCGGGACCCCATTTAAGCCCGGGCCCCGGTTACCCCCCCTCTAGTCGGCCCTGTCAGCGATAATTCTTTAACACGGTGTCCGATTTCAATAATTTTTTTTGTTAGAAAGGGGCTACTTCAGGGGTGGTCCCATATATAAATTTGGTCAAAATCTAAATATTGGATCCGTGAGAAACTCCTCAAATTCTTCATTTTTTATGTATGTTTAGCGATAATGCTTTACCACCTTCTCCGATTTATATAATTCTTGTTTTGTTAGTAAGGGGGTACCTCAGGGGTGGTCCCATATAAATTTGGTTAAGATGTGATGGCATCTGCACCAGGGTTGGCAGGTACAGGTTTTTTTGCACCTAGGTTTTTTTAGGTTTTTTTAAAAAACCTAAAAGTGAAAATTCCGCGATTTTAGGTTTTTTAAAATGTATATTTAGAATTCACAATTTTACAAATTTTTAACATTTAGGTTAAGTTTCGCCATTATAAAAGGTTTTCCCTTCCACTTAGCGCCATCTATCAGGCAATAGCCAATAGCATAACGATCAAAAACACAGGTATCTTTTCCCCATCATATTTTAAAATTTCCCGGGCTACTTTTTACAAGAATTTTCTTGCAAAATATTGAAATTTTTCATTTTTAAACTTGTTAGAAGTTTGCACAATTATTATTCATTTGATTTGTGAACTGCAAGGAAGAAGGTTGAAAATTGTTTTAGTGTAAAACATTTCTTTTATATGGAAATAGGTAAGTGAATTTTTATTTTCTACATAACTATGTGGTATGGTATTCTGTTACATATAAAGAGGTATTTCAAAAATTTGAAAGAGCAAAAGCAATTTTTAAATAAGATATTCTTTAAAGTAGTGGTAGAGATAGAGTCTACATATTTCAGTAAAGGGTATGATAAATCTTTTTTATATAATAGAAGTAAAAACTGTAAGAAGAATCAAAATTTAAATATTATGTTCATATTTACGCATATTTAGGTATACCATGTGTGTTAGTAGAGTTTCTTTTTAACAGGGCCACCTTCAAGTAATTTTTTAAATATATATTTTTTTAGAAATGAGTTCGGATTCAGATTCAGAATTTAAAACAAGAAAAGTAACGGCCCCTGTTGGTCTTACCACTCCAACAGGAACAAAGGGTCGAAAGGGCTCAAATATATTGGAGTTGTTTACCGATGAGGAAAATGCTCACAAATTAAAATCAGCTTTGTGCAAAAACTGCCATCAGCGAGTCAATCATCACAAAAAATCAGAATATAAAAAAATAATGTATGGCAATGCTTTGGAGGATCGGCCTGAATGGTTTCCTTCCAAAAGATTTATGTTTGGCACTACGCAACAGGAAAGTATGTTTAATTAAATTTATTTTTTGGGACATATTGATTTTATAATATTTTGATATGCATAGGTGTAAGAACAGAAGTATCCCAAGCATCATCGTCTACGTCTACATCCCTAAAAAAATATTTTTTACCACTACTGACCGAATCAGAGTCAAACAAAGTAAGAATGAATCTCGCTATGTTTTTTTATAAAACTGGTACCAGTTTTATTAGGATAGAGGATGAATACCTAAAAAAAGCATTTGAAATATGTAGACCAGGTATACCAGTTCATTCTTATTTTTTATAATGTGTTTCTTTATAATATTTATCATTTAGGAACGTCCCTTCCAACACGAAAGCAACTTGCTACAACATATTTGGACAGTTGTTATGAAGAAATAAAAAAAAAATCTGCCGAGCATTGTCTGAACAATTTAATTCGCTGCACGTATCTCGACTTGCTTCGGTGAAAACTGAGTTATTTTTTTGCTGATTTTATTTGTGTACTGGTTATCCGATTTATTGAAAGAATCGATTATTACGTTATTGATGATCTACTGAGTTTTATTTCGAAACAGATGGTATAAGTATCCAGAGAGATAAAAAAAAGAAATGACGATTAGTTTTGAAATGGTTAGACAGTTCACAGACTTTTATAAATGTATTTCTATTTGTAACTAAACTTTTGTCAGCAAAGCGAAAGAAAACAATGGAAATTTGAGAGCATCTGTCTGACATTTCGTTCAAGGTTAGAAAAAATAAATATCACCCATTAACTAAATAACCAGCAGGGTTATTCTACTAAATTTATAGCCCGGCTACAAGTTGGATTTTGGCTTGAACTTTATATATTCCTACTTCAAAATCCAACTTGTAGCCGGGCTATAAACTTGTAGCCGGGCTATAAATTTAGTAGAATAACCCTGCTGGCGTCCATTAACAAGGACGGGCTTAAAATAATTCATCACTTGGAAATGTTATATCAAGACAGTGATCTCCAGAACTAGATTACCGAGTACAAGGTCAATCAAACAGTGGCAAATTGGAGGTGATGTATTAGCCTTGTAGTGTCCCATGTGACTTTACGCAATCAAATTTATATGGAGTAAAATCTTATTAAATTGTGTATGGGCATCGGTGGAAAACTTGTAAATTTATTTGGAAAACAAATTTAATTCGTCTCTTATTTAATAAATATAAAAATAACACTTTAAAAAGATTTTCTTGTAGCATGGGATAAAGACTCTCATTTACTATAAACGAGCTCTGACAAGGTTTAAAAATAAAATTGTACCTTTACCGTCTAAACTTGCTAAACAAAACAAACCAAGTAAAATATCTGGCTTTAATCCTAGATAGCAAATTTTCCTCCAACCAACACTTACAAAAACAGACTAACAAAAATGTAAAATGTCTCTCATTCTAGGGAGACAGGCATTTGGAAAAACTTTGGGATTAAAACCGAAAATGGTTCACTGTTTGTATTTGGCAATAACAAGATCCATAACTTGTGGAGCACTAAGAAGTATACCAACAGCCTCTATGAAAATCATTCTAAACCTCCCACCACTTGACCTAGTCATAAAAAGGGAGGCCAGAATGAGTACATACAGACTGGACATCTCCAACAACTGGAACTCACTGGGACATACAAAACATAACACATGAAGTAAATAATCCTATATTAAACATGGAATCAAATCACATGACACCCTGCCAAGCCTATAACAGACTCTTCCAGGTTAACTGCGAGATAGGGTAGAGTATTTTATTTAGTGTTTTATAATAAAAATATAAGGCATGGAGTTTCCGTTTATTAAATTCCAGACGGTTTATTAACCTAGCAAAACAAGCGTGTGTACCATTTTTGGCGGTCATGTGTCAGGTCTGACATGTGACATTGGCAACCTCACCTATGACCACTGTCCAGCTAGACTAGAATGTTAGTAGTCTAACTAGATCTATCTTACAAACGTACTTAACCATTTTACTTGTTTGAGCTTGTCGGATATTAGTTTAAAGCGATTTACATCAAATTTGCGCTGAAAATGGCCATCATCTGTCATTTTTTTATAGTTACAAATGATATAATAAAAACCATTTTTATTTCCAGGGATTTACTGTGGCTCTTTTCTACTGCTTCCTTAATACTGAAGTGCAGAACACTTTGCGACATCATATAGAAAATTGGAAAACTAGACGATCTTTAGGACCTAGAGGTTTGCGATCAGGTAGCAGGAGTAAGGATTGGTCTCCTCGGTCAAGGACTGAGAGCATACGGTAAGGTAAATTTATTTTTTCAATATATTTATTAAAATTATGATTTTTTTAATGCCAAAAAATATCTGTATAATCACCGATGCATGGACCAATGTCATTGGTAGGTTTTATTCTAACAAATTATTGAAAAAAAACTTTTTACAATTTTTACATTTATTTTAGTTCCTACACAATTAAAATGTTAGAAGGGATTATTGAAATTGTATACATATTTTTATTATTTATTATAACTATTATTATTTTTTTATTAATTATTATTATTACCCATAGGTGAGCCAGTTGTTAACTATATGGTAACTTCGCCAACAGATAAATTCTTTCTAGAATCGGTGAATACAGGTGCACAGGGCCATACTGGTAAATGGATCGCAGAAGATACAGTATGTCGCTAATGTATGGAATAAATTCATTATTTCTAAAATAATCGACTTTTGAAAAAAATCCAAAAACAGGTCAATTTTAATTTTTGAATCGTCATCACATGATGTAGATGTAACGAACATTACGTCACCAATATTACCGTGGTGACGTAATCGGCAATTTTTTTAAATGCAACCATCCCAGCTAGCACCGGACGTCGTTTCACGTCATAATCACGTTGAATTTTGGTCAAATACGTCGATGTGATTTTTTGACGCAAAAGTAACGTAATAATGACGTCATTTTCGGACCAATTTGACACGTAAACACAGTTGTTGCGAACAAAATAAACCTATTTATGTCATTAATGCACTTCGAGTTTTTGTTATTCATTATTAAATAAATAGAAGGTAATTTATACAACATCGTTTATTTAGCGGTCATTGTGACACCAAAATAAGACGTACTATGACGTTATTTAGGGACTAGTTTGTCACGTTCTGAAATGAAGCGTTAAACTGCGCACGTGTACACGTCCATTCTATAGCTTTATTGTTTTACATTCTATTTATTAATAAAAGTATCTTTAGTGTTTATAATAAATTTATGATTCTCATTTTAAATCTAGGGATTTTTGGGAATTTTCATTTTTAAATGAAATTTTATGTCAACACTGTTTAAAAATGTCAGCTGTCATGTCATTGTCCAGGGTTAGCGGTTCACGCCATTTTGTGTTATTTTTGTAACTTGTCTGCAATATTCTTTTATTGTATGTGTTTTGAAGGTAAGTAGTTAGGAAGTTTAGTGCGATATTATTTTTTATTTTTAGTATGTTTATAGGAATTCAATACGCCGACAAGCACGGCACCGGAGTATCATTAAACCACTTCAAGTTCCAAGTGGCCGACATTCTAGGAAATGAGGTTCTTATAAACAACAAGAATATTTTAACAAGAGCTTAAAAAGGGAGAAAATTGGACTCTTTCCTACTTATAGCAATATTTTACCGAAGGTGAGTGATTTTTTATATTGTAAAGGTACCTGTAGCTAGCCTAATTTTAACTATTAACGTAGACATTAATATAAAGAAAAATTTAAGAATTTTAAAACAAAACCGTTCATAAAGATAATTTAAACATACACATTCCTAAGATTTGAGCATTAAGTTGATTTTTATTTATCTTTACTATGTTAATGTTGATGCCTATGTTATTCTGTATAAACAGGTACATTGAAATAAATTGATAACTTTTATGTTGAAACTAAATCAGGCTGACTAAACTCACCTTTAGACAATTAAAACACTAGTCTATGTATTATTACTAAAACCTTTCCCTTTATGTACTGTGGTTTTAATTACATTGTTTTATGGAATTATTTTGCATTATATACCTTGATATTATATTTTTTGAATTTTTGTTGGTTACTGAGACCTATTATAGTTCGTAAACCATCTCTGTGAGCCGTTTTATTTATTTAAAAAAGTATAGTGTATAAAATTATTAATCTGTTTTAGAGAACTACCAAATAGCTAGCTAAAAAGCAACAAAGATTCTTATGACATAGGATATAACAAGTTATGATGAGTTACAACCTCTTCCTCGTAAAAGAAAGCCATTAAGAAGAATATTTTCAAGTGAAGATGATGAATTCGTTATTGATGACGAACCTATTGGTAGGTAAGCACTGCTTTGTCTAGCAAAACTTATTTTTTATTATGAGTAAAATTCATACTTTTGTGACAATGTTATAAGTACATTTCTTTTATTCCGAACAACATTTTTTTCTTCAAATGTCAATAATTATTTTTCACAATTATTAAAAATCTCACCTTTACATTCAAAATAGCTTCATTTCATTAATTATAAAAAAGTCAGGTTAACCTGGTTTAAAATTCACAATTTTACATCACTTTAAAAATTAGCATCATAAAATTATTATTAAAATATTAGGTTTTTGACCCATGAAGAAATACTAAATTTTGTGTTAGCTGGGAACATCTAGTACTCTTTAGCCAGGCGCATATTAAATTTTTTCATTGATTTCTCTTGACAGATTTGATTTTATTTATCTTGTTTAGCATATAATAATTTATGAACAATCAAATATATCACTTTTGTGACAGCTTAATGATATAAAACAATTTCTGTCTTTTTCGGTCAATGCTAACTCTATTTTTTGGCTCAAATTTTATTTAAATAATTAAGTTTCTGGTAGTTATAACTATTATATTTTTATTTTAGTGCAACGAAAATTTAATAAGGATACCATTGAAGCTGCTTCAAGCCTGTATATTCGGAATGATTTGTTGAATATCTATACACTGCTATATAATCTTTTGTAATTTATACATTCTAAGTACATATTCTAAGAAGTAATGTTTATTTAGTAATAGTTCAGGTTAGTATACTTACTATGTTTCAATTTTATGCAGTAACCTATCTTTTTTTATATAAAACATATTTTTATTAAACATTTTTTAAATAAAACGTTTTTTATAAACATTTTTTTACAAATTAAACATTTTTAAATGAATATTATGGTGTTTTTTTGACGTATAAACACGTTATCTGGTGACGTGTTTATCACGTCACTGTATGACGTCTTTTATCTGTGACATATTGCCGTCATAATCACGTCACTAGCACGTCATAAATTGGTGATTTCGACGTAAAATGTGTCGTGTATTTCACGTGAAAATCACGTGTCTGTGCTAGCTGGGATGTGTCTCAAAACACCTCATTGGAAAGGTCTTCTAATCGTCTTTACAACGATGTAATTATTTGAATATTTATTTCTACAGGGTTTATTTACTAAAATCTTAATCATAAATTCTGATTCACTGAACTAAGTTATTGTAAGGACCGCCACTGGAAATAAAACATCGTAGTGTACCCAAAAAATATTTCTGTATTTTGGATATGTTACTGATAATAGTACTAAATTCTAATTTAACACTAATTGATGTGTATCAGTCAAGTGTTCAATAGTTAAAATCTTTAAATTAGCAGAATTTAGTAATGAAGCTTACAGAAACTGAACGAATCGAAATATTAATGATGATTTGCTATGGAGATAGAGTAAGGACACAGAGAGAAGTTGGCAATTTATTTAATGCTAAATACCCCAATCGTGAACCCATTTCTCAATCAACAATTAGTAAAATCGAGAAAAAGTTTCGAGAAACGGGCCATGTTAAAGATCTCCCCAAAAGTGATAGAAAGTCAATTTCTGAAGACAAAAAAGTTAACGTTTTACTAGAGTTTCAAGAAAGACCCCACACCAGCACGAGACAAGTTGCGCTGGATAATAATTTACACCATTCTACTGTTGCTAGAGTACTGAAAAAGGAGAAGTGGCATGCGTATAAGGTACATTTGGTCCAAGAGCTGTTAGAAGATGACTTTGATAGGAGAATTGAATTCTGTGAAACAATTATGGAACGATCTAACAAAGATCGTAATTTCATAAAAAATATACTTTTTTCGGATGAAGCAACTTTTATGCTCAACGGCCATGTAAACCGCCAGACATATCGATACTGGGCAAGTGAAAATCCCCATTGGATGCAGGAGTATACGACACAATATCCTCAA
This sequence comes from Psylliodes chrysocephalus, assembly GCA_927349885.1. Taxonomy (NCBI): domain Eukaryota; kingdom Metazoa; phylum Arthropoda; class Insecta; order Coleoptera; family Chrysomelidae; genus Psylliodes; species Psylliodes chrysocephalus. The sequence continues at coordinate 608,757 of CAKMHV010000005.1, forward strand.
AAGGTGAATGTTTGGGCTGGCATTATAAATAATCAAATAATAGGGCCATATTTTTTTGAAGGAAACTTGACCGGTCTTCGATATCTTCAATTTCTTCAGGATTATCTATTACCACAATTAAATCAACTATTTCCAAATAGATGTGATTTGTGGTTTCAACAGGATGGGGCACCCCCACATTACGCCTTTGATGTACGAACCTACTTAAATGCTGTTTTTCCAGATAGGTGGATAGGAAGAAGAGGAACGATCGAATGGCCACCAAGGTCGCCAGATATGACACCCTTAGACTTTTTTTATGGGGATACTTGAAGAGCAAAGTTTATCAAAGTCGCCCAAATGATATAGAAGAGTTGAAGGATCGCATCAGAACGGAGATTGCACAAATAACGCCTGAAGTTCTGAAGTTCTCGTAAACGTTAGAGACGAATTTACTGCTCGGCTGTCTCATTGCATTATTGCTGAACGTCATCAGTTTGAACATTTAATATAATTTAATTGTTTTTTACTAAACAGTTTTATGTATTTTAGTAAATAAACAGTTTTGGTCGACCCTGTAGAAATAAATATTCAAATAATTACATCGTTGTAAAGACGATTAGAAGACCTTTCCAATGAGGTGTTTTGAGACACATGGTTGCATTTAAAAAAATTGCCGATTACGTCACCACGGTAATATTGGTGACGTAATGTTCGTTACATCTACATCATGTGATGACGATTCAAAAATTAAAATTGACCTGTTTTTGGATTTTTTTCAAAAGTCGATTATTTTAGAAATAATGAATTTATTCCATACATTAGCGACATACTGTATAAGCCGGGTTATAAATTCGTTCGATTCATCTATTGTAGTAGGCGGTGCTGTCACAGACAATACATCTGCAAATAAAGTTGCATGGAAAATCTTGGAAGAAACATATCCCAATAAGTTTTTTTCCTACGACCACTTAGGAAAGTGACACATATCACACTATATAGACCTATGGAAAGTGCCCTATATCACACGCGTATGAATAAGAATTTAGTTTCCACCCAAGTGAGAATATGCTACTTTCCGCAGTAGCTGTCAGAAAATGTCAAACACATAATTTCTATTTTGATCTATGTAATGTCCATATTAATACTAAAATCGATATGATTGTTAAATTATTGTAAATTAGATCCTAGATATTTATCTTTCACAATTATTTTTAAAATAATTTTAAAATAACTAAGATATATTTGCTTTTTATTCTGGTTAAACACATAAGCGATTAGATCAATCAATTACCGTAAGGCCTGTTAGCTCAGTTGGTTAGAGCATCAACTTTGCAATTTGAGACCGTCCAACGACCGCGATCGAATCCTGGCTGTGCCAGATTTTTTTTTTTTATTTTTTTTTATTTGTTTAGAAATTATGAAAATTTAATAAATACGATTATTGTTGATTATTTTTTTAAATACTTTTTAATTATTATAATAATCTGGTTTTATATTTTTTGATGAAATTATTTTGTGATCGTAGGAAAAATATTGTACATCACTTGTGTGAAAAGTGATTTTCCACACTCGTGTGATAGTCGCACTCGGCTTACGCCTCGTGCGACAATATTTCCCACTCGTGTGAAAAATGTCACTTTCCACACTCGTAATGTAATATACTATTTCCTACGACCACTTAGGAAAGTGACACATATCACACTATATAGTCCTATGGAAAGTGTCCTATATCACACGCGTATGACTAAGAATTTACTTTCCACCCAAGTGAGAATATGTTACTTTCCGCAGTAGTTGTCAAAAAATGTCAAACGCCTAATTTCTATTTTGATCTATGTAATGTCCATATTAATACTAAAATCGATATGATTGTTAAATTATTGAAATTGTTTTAAATTAGATCCTAGATATTTATCTTTAACAATTATTATTAAAATAATTTTAAAATAACTAAGATTATGTTTGCTCTTTAATTTGGGTAAATACATAACCGATTAGATCATTCAATTGACGTAAGGCCCATTAGCTCAGTTGGTTTAGACGTCGAACTTATCAACTTTGCCATTTTTTGACCGCGTTCAATCTATGGTTCAAATCCTGGCGGAGCCGAATTTTTTTTTTGTTTTTTTTTTTATTTTTTATTAGTTTTTTTTGTTTAGAAAATATGAAAATTGAATAAATACGATTATTGTTGATTATTTTTTTAAATACATTTTAATTAATATAGTAATAATAACCTTGGTTTTACATTTTTTTGATATTATTTTGTAAGCTAATTTCTATTTTGATCTATGTAATATCCATATTAATACTAAAATCGATATGATTGTTAAATTATTGAAATTGTTGTAAATTAGATCCTAGATATTTATCTTTAACAATTATTATTAAAATAATTTTAAAATAAAGTTTGCTCTTTATTTTGGTTAAATACATAACCGATTAGATCATTCAATTGACACAAGGGCTGTTAGCTCAGCTGGTTAGGACGTCGAACTTATCAATTTTGCCATTTTTCGACCGCGTTCAATCTATGGTTCAAATCCTGTTGGGGCAGAATTTTTTTTTTGTTTTTTTTTATTTTTTTTTATTTTTTTTTTATTTTTTTTTAGTTTTTTTTGTTTAGAAAATATGAAAATTGAATAAATACGATTATTGTTGATTATTTTTTTAAATACATTTTAATTATTATAATAATCTGGTTTTACATTTTTTGATGAAATTATTTTGTGGTCGTAGGAAAAATATTGTACATCACTTGTGTGAAAAGTGATTTTCCACACTCGTGTGATAGTCGCACTCGGCTTACGCCTCGTGCGACAATATTTCCCACTCGTGTGAAAAATGTCACTTTCCACACTCGTAATGTAATATACTAATTCATGGATGTGTTTGCCACTGCCTCAACTTATTGGTAAAGGATATTTTTGGAGATGATACTCAGTAAAGATTATTAAAAAATAAGTAGCATTTGTGTAAGCGAACTTTTTTTTTCAGATCTGTTAATTCTCCTTTGGGCAAGCTACCAGTCTTCGTCAATGAGTGCAAAAATATTGTTGTTTTTTTTAAAAACCATCACGCACTTAATCATACTTTAAAGGAAGCATAAAAAGAAAAACGGGTTCCTAGTGTAAGTGATTTTTTAAAATAGATTTTAATTGTTAAAAATATATTTTAATTATTTACAGTTAGTCCAACCAGCAAAAACAAGATGGGGCACAATATTTGCTTGTTTCGAAACTATTTTGAAGAGCGAAGAAATAATTCATAGAATAGTCCACCAAAGAGAGTTTGTAACTGCACCTCACAATCAAAAAGAAACAAGACAGGCAATTAAAAATACGATTTCAAGTGAAGACTTTGTTGCCAATTTAAAAAAGGCAATTTTTATATTGGAGCCTATTAAGAGCGATATCCATGCGACAGCAAATTCAGGTTTAGAACACACTGACAACTTTCAGTGCATCTGAACGCACTTTGGCAACGTTGCTCTATTCCCAGACTTACGCTCCCTTCAATTCATTACTTATATGATTTAAAATATAAAAAAGGCCGATAAATCGCAGGTCCGGTCTAACAAAGAGTATTTCTGTTTTGTTTTCTCGTTTAAAATATTTTTTTATAGGTATAACCTGGTGTAAGATTATCGAAACTCTTTTTTTCTAACTAAATAATTTATTTACGATATATATTTTTAAATAAACATATGTATTTCCTATGATTATTTCGAAGACATATCTAAAAAGTACCTATTTCTATGTTTGCCGAAGTTATTATATATAAAAAAACATAGATCCAAAAAGTCAGTGGCGCAGTATTTTTTTTATTAAAAAAAGTGACATTCTCGCACAAACGCCACTGGTGCAAGTAAAAATATTTGGAACACCCCAAAAAATACACATTTGTCCCTTCAAAGTTTTTTTGCAAATTTAGAGTAAAAAAACTATTTAAAATAATTAATAAAATTTAATAAATTAAAATTTAAACATTCTGTATCCCGGAAACGAAGCATATTTCGACCTACTTTTATAGGAACTTTTTTTAACAAAATAACTTTGATAACAATTTGCAAAAATCTTTCGTACTTATTTACAAATACCCTGTATAAAAATACGTTTTTTAAATAATAATCCATTTAATACTAGTTTGTGCAACAACAGTGGACAAACTGGAGTTGTACAGTATTTTTTTTCTACGACCCACTAAACGAAAATCTACAAATTTAAAGTATTATTTTAGGAAAAGACAAAATAGCTAATTTTAATAGTTATTTATGCAACAAGTGCAAAAAGTAAGTGTTTATTGCACGCGACGTGAAATTGTCGAGTACAAAAAACACTTTTTGCACGAGTTGCATACAATATTTTTTCTACGTTCATGCAAAAACCAAAGAATGTTTTATAGAACTGCAGTTGTATTATCCAAATCATAGTAGCTGTGATCGTGTACCTTTGAGGCATTTATTAACGTTTCTTTATTACATTTTTATTAAAATACATTTTTTTATTAATTTACTTATTAAATGATTGAAAATAATATAAAATATGCAATTGTTTTTAAAACGTAACACAGAAAATAAAAATGGACTAAATATTTGGCATTGATTTGAATATTTATGTTTGTCGTGATCATAAAACGCTGTAGTAAAATGACAGATGAGGGCAATAAAATTTTTATTGCACTAGTGCAATAAAGAACCAGTTTTTTCATTAAATATAGTTCAATGAAGTTTTGTTTTTTGCATGAACGTAGAAAAAATAATTTATGACTTTACTAATTTGTGAAATAAAATAAACTTGAAAAAATATTTCATTTAATTAGTCCCCCGCCCAGGTTTGAACTCGGGCCTCTCGCATGAAAGACAGATGCCGTATCCTCATTTTCACCTCTGCATTTGGAATTTTAGTTCTAATAGTAATTAAATTAGTTTCATATAGGTAGTTTGATTCAAATTTAAGATTTTTTTAAAATGTGGTCCAAATAAAAATAAATTAAAATTATTTATGGATTCTACACAAAAATAACTCATTTTAAATATTTTAATGTATATTTAATCTCAATACCTATAAAATATACTAACAATTAGTTTGACAGAATTGTCACTTATTTAAAATTTTTAAAATAATAGTAGTTGGGTGTCTAATAAACTGTGATTGGTGGAGTTCATTTTTTTTGCAGTGTTCTCACTACCTAAAATGGATATAAAATATATTCGTTGAGTTGAACGCAATAGTATATTTTTTCGTTTTGTAGTCTGTGCGTGAATAGTAGTTTGTGCAACAAAATTGGATATGATGGCCATATCGCACGAAGACGAAGTTTAAGAACGACGCCGTAGACAGAGTGGTTAATCGTCTGAGTGTGATACGGACAATCCACTCGAGTTATACAGTATATTTTTTCTACGACACACTAACGAAATTCTACAAATTTAAAAAAGTATGTTATTAAGACAAAATAAATAATTTTAAAATAATGTATGACTTTTACTAATTTATAAAATAAAATAAACATACAAAGAGATTTAATTTAATTAGTCCCCAGCCCTGATTTAAACTCGGGCTTCTCGCTTGGAGACAAACTCCGTGCCCTCACGCCATCGCCACACTTGCCATTTTAATTCTAATACTTGTAATTAAATTAGTTTCATATGGTTTGATTAAAATTTAAGATTTGTTTGTAAATTTGGACGAAATAAAAATAGAAATGCTATTACCTATCGATTATACATAAGAAATATTCATTTTTACGTATTGTAACGATAGTCTAATTTCTTTTATAGTTTATTTATGTATTTAAAACACACTATTTACAATGTATTTCAGACGTACTAATTAATTTATATAATACTTAGACACTGACTAACAATTCTAATTTATTTATTACAATTTAACTTTTCATTCCAATACTCTGTACTAAACTAAACTGCCCGACGATGAGTCGGGCTATTTATATTAAGTCCAACTCTGCTACTAGAAGTCTCTAGACGGTCTCGAAAATTCCATCTCTGACTCAACGGCACACTCTGCCTGTTCTACCCGTTTCTCGAGCCTCAGCGGCATTCCCAGAACATTCCGTCGCCTCGAGCATGAGTCGGGGCCAGCTGAAGGTCGCACCTGCTTTAGACACAGGGTCGGATTAGGAATTTCATGACAGTATATTGAATCTCAATAATTCAAAAATATACTGACAGTTAGTTTGACAGAATTGTTACTTACATAAAATTGAAAAAATAATAGTAACCGGGTGACCAAAATATAAACTGATTGGTGGATTTAACTGTTTTGTAGTGTTCTTACTAGGTAGAATGGATATGAAATATATTCGTTCAGTTGAACGCAATGGAATACTTTTTGTTTTGTAGTATGTGCGTAGATTAGCTAATAACTATGTGGGTATAGGAAAAATCATATCCATGAGGGTGTAGAAAATAGTAGTTTGTGTAACGAGAGTGAATATAAATTAAATGGATTTCATATTAAAATTTATATTTATTTATTTCTAAATATAGATCAAATAAAAATAGAAATGCTATTATTAATCGATTCTACACAAGTATAACTCATTTTACGCAATAGCATATTTCTTCGTTTTGTAGTCTGTACGTAGATAAGCTAATATCCATTTGGGTGTAGAAAAAATTGTTTTCTAGTACTAAAAATGTATAAAAATAACATTAAGTAAAATGATTTATTATTAGTAAAAGAAGAAATTTAAATAAATCATCTATTGACTATTGGTCGAATTTCTACTCGGTTTTCTACTGGGATTTCTAAAATCCAAACCTCTAGCGAAACGTGTAGTATACAATCTAAATAAAATTGCTTTAGTTTGCTTTCCATATACACCAAAATCTATCATCTTTTTTTATTTTTTCTACAAACATACCTAAAGGTATCAAAATAATAAAAAAACAAATATTTGGTTTAGTGAAGTTGCCCCTGAACCTGGTAATAATAACAATTATGATTTCGGTTTAATTGCATTTTGCCATTATCATTAATAATTGCAAATTTTATTATGTTGCAAACCATTGATTTTTCCGTAGTCAGTTTTGAAGCAAGATATTTAATTTCGATAATACTGTCGGTTCCTAATAAACCGTCGGGACCTAAAAAACCAAATTCAGAATCCTCAAATAAACCACATTTATTGGACATCCGCTTTAAATTTGTGAATATTGCTTTAAAGCTACAGGTTATTTTTCTGTTCCATACTATATTAATTTCCCATATATTTTGACGTTTATGCTTAGACGGGCTGGAACTGAACTGGACTGGAATAAGAGGTGATAGTGTGTGTCTTTTTCTAAGTAATCTTGCACGATATTTTATAGATTTCCGTCGAAATGAAAATATCATTTTCGGCATTTCCGAAAGTTTTCCGATTTTTACGACAAACTATTATAACTCAGCTTACACACAAAAGTTCATATAAACGCATTAACTAAATACGAAACGAAAACACCGTCACTTGAATTAAAAAGAGTAAAGTTTTTTTAATAATTTCATCCTAAGCGACTTAAATGACTATCTAAATACTTTTATCCTAATTTTCCGGTACTGCATGCACCGCCAACGTCCGCCGCCTTGTTGCCAAATCAATTAATATGGATTTGAATCTGGACAGATTTTCTCAGATTTCGTAATTCAAGGTTTTCAAAAAATATACGCATTAAACAAAAAAGTGCATTGGAAAGAATTAGCTAATTTTTATATAACAATTCCCGGTAAAGACTCCTTTTTGCAATAATTTTCATAATTTGTATAGAAAAAATTAAAAAATAAGTTTTTCTGAATTCGGGCTCTACAGCGGGGCTCTCTATCATTTGCTTAGTAGGTATACAAAATTTTATAAATAAATATTTAAAACTGAGAAAGAGAACCTTGAAGTCGTTTTAAGCCAGTTTCTAACCATGGATATCGCTCTTAATATTTTAATAAAAAAATTTCAAGGAGACAATGTTCCCATTTCAGAGGTATATGCTGATTTTGTAGATCTACCAAAAAAATTTGATTGTGAAGATGCAGGTACACATCTTTTAATTGGAGAGGCGAAATTTATAAAGGATAACATTAGGGTAATTTTTTATATTATATTTACTAAAATTTAACTGCCTATTGTAGATTGCAACTGATAGTCACTATTTTTTATATGTAACAGAAAAATTAAATTTGTTATATATTTTAGGAACGTTTTGAATTTATTTATGGAGATGCTCATGGCCTGGGGTACTTGTTAGACCCAAGATATGCAGGCAGTAATTTGGACAGAAAATTTAGGGAGGAACTTGAAGACTTCTTAATAAAATTTAATGTAGTTGGAGAAGAGTCGCAAGACCATCGTGAGTCTGTCTTCTGCCAACTCAATGCTTTTAGATTATGGGCACAGGAGCAGAAAACCTTAAGGTGATTATTATATTGTATATTAACATAACAAACTCATGAAATATTTGCCCTTTCTCTATTTAAAGCATTTTTACTCTTATTATAAACTTCTTTCAGATATCAGATCCTTATTAAAAAGAAAAAAACCATTTTGGAATTTTGGAAGCTTGATGGACATGATTATCCACTTCTACAAAAACTTGCTTTGCAAGTATTTTCAATGTTTCAATGTTTGTTCGAAAGTGTGTGATATTTTTACAAATTATCCTAATGACGTAATAGTCATTACTGGAGACTTTAATTTGCCAAATATTAAATGGTCACTGGATAAAGTTAACAAAATGTATGTTCCTCATAATTATAACGATCCAAGTTCAAGTTTATTTATAAATTCTATGTCTTTTAGTAACTTAATGCAATTTCAAAATTTTGAAAATTTTTCAGGAAATGTTCTCGATTTAATACTCAGTAACAAACTTAACATAAATAATATTTGTAAATCTGATTTTCCACTAGTAAAAGAAGATCGATCACATACCACGTTAGAATTCACAATTTCTATTTCAGGAGATAAAAAAATGCCACAGAGTAACACATTCAAACAATATAACTTTTGTAAAGCAAATTATCAATCTATTAATAATGCCTTGTTGGCAATAAATTGGGATATAAAATTTAACAATTTAAATACCAGTCAATGTACAAATATATTCTATTCTCTATTAAATGATCTAATTGAAGAACATGTCCCGAAAAATTCAAAATCTTATAAAAAATTTCCATCATGGTATACTCTTGAAACAATTAAAGTCCTAAAGGAAAAGAAAAAATATCATTCTTTATGGAAAAGGTATGAAAATAAATTAGATTTTCTAACTTTCAAATTATTGCGAGGGCGATCCAAATACCTCATTTCTCAAGATTATGCAAAATACATTAAAACTTGTGAGAGTAGCATTTCAGAAAACCCTAAAATGTTATGGCAGTTTATAAAATCAAAAAGGAAAAATCCTGATACTATTTCATTTCTTAAAAATAACAATAATTTAGTCACCGATATCAAAGATGTCTGCAATATTTTTGCAAACTACTTTTTATCATCTTTTAACTCTACTAATTCAAAAATTTCCTTACATGAATTTGACAAAACACATCACGGGCATCATATAAAGAACTATCACATTGACGAACATAGAATCATAGAAAAAATCAAAAACTTACCTAATAAAGCAGCAGGCCCTGATAATATTCATACTAATTTGATAAAAAATTGCGTTGTTGGTTTATCCCGGCCATTATTTTTAATTTTTAATAAATCTCTATGTGAGGGGCATTTTCCTGAGATATGGAAAACTGCTCATGTTATCCCTATACACAAATCTGGTGACAAACACTTAGTAGAAAATTTTAGGCCAATATCTAAATTATGTATTATTGCAAAATTATTTGAATCTTTAATTTTTGATTTTCTTTTCTTTGACGTTATTAATATACTCAACGATGAACAGCATGGTTTTATAAAACAACGGTCTGTAGACACGAATCTCTTCATATATTCTGAATACATTTTGAGTAATCTAAACAACAGACTTCAGGTGGATTCTATCCACACTGATTTCAGCAAAGCTTTCGATAAACTTGATCACGGTATCTTATTAAAAAAATTATCTGAAGTTGGTGTAGATAGAAACCTTCTGAAATGGTTTCTATCTTACCTCAGTGACCGTTGCCAAGCTGTATCCGTCGGTAACTGTTTATCGTCTTATTCAAAAGTCTGTTCCGGAGTCCCGCAGGGCTCCCATCTTGGACCCCTCTTGTTTAATATTTATGTAAATGATATATCAACCTGCTTTAAATCTGCACGTTTTCTTATGTATGCTGACGATTTAAAAATTTACCACACCATAAATAATATCGCTGATTGTGTCTTAATACAAAATGACCTTGACCGACTCTATAAATACTGTCAAGATAATAGTTTATTTTTAAACCTGAATAAATGCTTCCAAATAAGCTTTAGTCGCAATATTAATCTGATAAAATTTCAGTATAACTTAAATAATTTAAATATTAACTCTGTATCTGATATTAAGGATTTAGGTATAATTTTTGACTCAAAAATGTTATTCAACCAACACATAGAATATGTCACAAATAAGGCAAATAAAATGCTGGGATTTATCATGCGTTCTTCTTTTGATTTTACAAATATAAACACTCTTCGTTCACTTTATATGGCATACGTTAATAGCGTATTAAGCTATGGTTCGGTTATTTGGAATCCGCAATATAATGTCTACATTAACTGTTTGGAAAATATACAATATAAATTTATAAAATTTGTTCATAAAAAAACCCTTTCACAATATACAGAAGACTTAACATTTACGCAACATAAAATGAACCTAATTCCACTTTATAACAGAAGGAAAATTACAGACATTACTTTTACATATAAAGTTTGTAACAATTTAGTAAATTCAATTCCCATTAATAGCATGATTAATTATAACGTTTCTTTTTATAATACCCGAAGCAATAATTTGTTTTACTCAGATACAAGTAATACTAATTACTTTAAAAATTCTCCTTTACATAGGTGTATTAAAACTCTCGACACAATAATGAACGTACTAGAAGTTGATATTTTTTCTATTTCCGAAAGTGCATTCAAAAATTGCTTAAAAAAACACTTTTTGTCTAGTGTACCTTAAAATCTTAAATTACGACATATTTTTTAATGTAAAATTTTTGAATTTCTGTTATAATGCAATAACTTTTGTATTTTTTCTGTTCTCTTATTTCTTATTTCACATTTATTTCGTATCTAGTGTAATAATATTTTGTTATTAATTAGGTTAAAGTTGTTTAGTTTAAACCCATTATGTAAGAAGCATTGGGAACACTTTTTTGGGTATGTCCTGTTTGTGTTCCAAACAAAATAAATAAATAAATAAATAAATGGCCGCCTCCAGTGCTTCTTCCGAAAGAAATTTTTCAACTTTGGGATTTATCCATTCAAAGTTGAGAAATCATCTTTCAGCAGAAAGGGTGCAAAAATTAGTATACATAAAAACAAATGCTAATATTTTGTCAAAAGTTACCACTGATGAAACTGATGAACTTATTGATTCCAGTGATAGTGATAGCGATAATTAAAAAAAAAATGTTTGTTATATTTATTTTTGTTTTGTTTGCTGAATGTTTTTTTTTTTTAATATAAGTACTTATTAAAATTCTATTTTTTAACTTTACCTTGTATTTTTTGTTTTACTTTATTAATAATAATTTTTTCCGCATATGAACTAAAAACCTTAAAAAACCTAAAAAAACTTAAAAAACCTTAAAAAAACTTAAAAAACCTTAAAAAACCTTAAAAAACCTTAAAAAACCTTAAAAAACCTACTAATATTTTTTAAAATTCATAGGTTTTTTCCAACCCTGATCTGCACGTTTTTTAAGTCGGTTTTTTTAATTTTTAATTTCTAATACTTGTAGCAAATTTGTTTAATACATATTTGGTTGCGGTAATACTATTCCCATGTTTCCCGGTTCATAAAATGATGCAATAAATATGTATCTAACACAATTACGCAATGTTGTGATACCTTATACCTTGTTTTTTATATTTATAGACGCAAATATGTAACCCTTACGCCTACATTAGTTCCATTACACAAAGAAATATAAATAGTCTAAACTTAAATTAACTGCTTACCTTTATTTCCGACATTTTTTCCTCCGCCTTTTCTAGGATTTTTATTGCCACTTTGCTGGTTTCTCGGCATGCTTAAGGAATATAGCAGTACTCTTTCAAATCACTACAGTCAATCAACGCTCTTTTGTTACCTAAACCTACACTTTTACATAAATACTTTGAAAAAATAAATAATATAAAATGCAGCAATGTCGACACTGGTCGGGGTTGAGTATAAAAATAAAATGGTAGATGGTCACGAAGCAAAACGAAATAGATTCAAGTCTAAGTATCTTGATGATGACAACGAATTTTAATTGGTCTTATAAACTGACTTTTAAAAACCAACAATATGTTTTAAATTACATCTAATCATATGTTTCGAATAAAGTATATAACTTAAATAATTTTAAGCAATAAATTTGATTAGGTATCAATTTAATTTAAGTATCAAATGAAGAAATGTTTTAAAGCCGATATCAATTGTCGTTCTAAAGCGATATAGAATTAAGTAGATCGACTGGAATGTTTATATGATCCGGGTTCATCTATGTGGGGGAATCACGCATAGTAGAGATGTGCGATTCGATACGATATTTGACAGTATCGATATTCAGAAGCATAGGCGCCGGAACTCAAAAATTGCTTTGGGTGCCCGGCCTCTATGCGAGAAATGGGGGCTCCCCCCTCTCGACACCCCACTTAGGGTCACCACCGGGTTTTTAAAAGTAATTTAATTTAAAGCGCTGATTTTATGAAAATATTCTTGAAAAAAAAATTTCGAATTGCTGGAGTTGTGAGGATTGAAGCTGCAGACGGGAGTTCCAATGAAATGAATAGAAACATAATATAAAACATTTATTAACTAAGAAGAAGATTTTTGATGATTTATTAATATATATATATATACATAAGGGGCGTTTGATTTGAAACTCGATCGAGCGAGCGTCGAGGAGACCGAGAAGTGATGACGTCACAATAGAGCATTGAATCAAATCAAATAAAACAGAGTAAAAAACATAACCTCGCTTTTTTGTGATTCTTGTTTATGGTTTGTGTGTCAAAATCTTAGACTAGGTATACCTAGTTTAAGGTCAAAATAGTGAGCAAAAAGTAAAGAAAATGGAAAAACTTTTAATAATAAGGGGTACTGGCGCTGAAATGCAGCATTTATCACAAATGCCCGCTCTCATACTCCATGACTGTGATTACTGGTGATTAGATCTGGACAGAGAAAATGTATTTTCCAAACACACATTTTGTGTTTTTTATAACGAATAATTTTAGCTATAAGATAAAAGCGGCTAAGTAATTAGTTGACTTCTTGTTTGGTCTTTAATTTTGAGATTTAAATTTATTTGTAAGTTAATTAAAAAGAGACAGGTAGAGACAAAGACAAATTTCACAGGGTGGACATTTGAAAACGAAACAGAACCAATGTTTGGCGCCTTAGGTCATTTACGAGTAAACGCTCGGTCACGTCAATTTTTGAGTTAAGGGCAAGTTCAATTTCGTTTGACCTTAGATTAAAGAGACCGAAGATGTAACATTGCACACTGCGCATGTTGTCTATTTTAAGCCAAAGTAACCCACCAATTGAAAATCATTGTTGCACGACGCCACCCGAATTGCTCCGATTTCCATTCCTCCACCTGAGTTTAATCACCATTGACAGCTGTTTTTTTGATTTATTTGTTGGTATTTTAGCAATTTAAAGTGTTCTAGTTATTCAATTTCAAGTTCAAAATGTCACGATGTATCTTGAAAAATTGTATGTACTTATAATACAAGTACTACTGTTATGAATATATTCGTTTTCAGCGGTAAATATTTATTAACGTTTTGACATAAAGCGCCATGATTCTCTGGGCTGAATACTTCAGATCCGCATTAAGGGGTTTCAATAAATATTAAGCATCAGAAATCAGATATCATATTACTTACATACATTTACAAAAGAGTAAAATTTTGAACATTTAATTTAAATAAATAGTAAATAGGCATTATTGCTAACTAAATTTTGTATTTAAAAAGTAGTTTTATAAGAATGTTTTCTAAAGGTAGTTTTTAGCCCTTTTTGGTAAATAAATAAGAGGTAAAGAATCATAGTTGCTAGCTAAATTTTATTTTTATAAGGTATTTTCATAAGGTATTTTTATAAGGTATTTTTATAAGGTATTTTTATAAGAATATTAGATGAAATACAGGATGACCTACTTAAAATTTCAAGGTTCATCTTATTTGCGGTCAAATCGAAAGTGACATTGAATTTTCAGTCTTAAAACAAAGTAATCTAGTATAAGCCCAAAAAAAATACTAAAGTTACAGGAGTTAGGTCCGATTCCACCGTTGTGTTAAACGGAGATTAAAATGACAGTGTTAATGTACAAATGTCATTTTAAACTTCGTTTAACACAACGGTGGAATCGACCCTTAGTCACGTTAATAAAATGTTACATTACAAACCCCTAAACAACTCGAACATAATTTTCGTTTACTAAAAAAAATCCAAAATTTAGCAATATTTATTTATTATACAATCGAATGCGATTTCAAAGATAACTGGATCAAAAAATCCGAATCTCTAAATTTTGGAGCTAAATGCTCAGATAAAAGCAAGCGACCGATAGGGGTTACAAAAATAATCGGTTTATCGATAATTCTGATATTTTTTAATGAAAATCGATTTATCCGCTGTTTTTAATAAACTATTTTCGTTTTTTTTTTTAAGATAATGTATTAATCGATTTTAAAGGAAATACAAAAAAAGTAGATTTATTCAAAATAATCGATTTATCGTTTAATCGGTTTTTTAACTATTTGATTATTTTCGATTTTTCGAAGATATTATATGAAAATAATCGATTGAATATAATCGGTTATTTTACATAATCGATATTTTTGTTATTTTTTTAAAATTATCGATTTATTGGATAATCAGCTTTTTAATAATCAATTATTTTGGATAATCGAATAATCAATTTCAAAGGAAATATGAAAAAAGGATTATTTGAAAATAATAGATAATTCGTTTTATTTTTTGGAAAATCGATTTATCATAGAATCGGCTTCTTAATTAATTGGTTATTTTCGATTAGGCGATTATTTTGGAATTATTGATTATTTTTGGTATTTCAAAGATAATCGAATTATCGATTTTAAAGGAAATACAATAAAAATAGATTATTGATAATAATCGATTGATCGAAAATAATCGATTATTTAAATTAATCGATCATTCTGTTTTTTTTGAAAATCGATAATTAATCGATTATTTTTGAAATACAATAAAATAGATTATAGGTAATAATCGATTTATCATAGAATTGGCTTCTTAATTAATTGATTATTTTCGATTAGGCGATTATTTTGGAATTATCGATTATTTTCGGTATTTCAAAGATAATCGAATTAACGATTTTAAAGAAAATACAATAAAAATAGATTATTGATGACAATCGATTGATCGAAAATAATCAATTATTTAAAATAATCGATCATTCTGTTTTTTTTTAAATCAATTTATCAGTTAATCGACTTTTTAATTAATCGATTATTTTTGATTAATCGATTATTTCTGATTAATCGATTATTTTCGATTTTTCAAAGATTATCAAATAATCTGTTTCCATGAACGAAAAAAAAAAATGGTTTATTTGAAAATAATCGATTATTTAAAAAAAACGATAATTCTATTTATATTATATTTTGTAAACACTGATTTATCGGTTAATTGGCTTTTTAATTAATCGATTATTTTTGATTTTTCAAAGATAATCAAGTAGTCGATTTTAAAGGAAATGACAAAAAATATATTGTTTGAAAATAATCGATTGATCGAAAATAATCGATTATTTTCAATGATCGATCATTTATTTCGATAATCACTCATCCCTAGCGACTTTTAATAGATTTAAATTTTAAAATGTTATCTGGTTTCAGACATATGCATTTCTAGAGTTTTATGTGACTCATCCTTTATAATAATTAATAATCCTAAAGAAAGAAGCCTTAACATACCTTTATCTGAGGTTATAATACAAAACAGCATTTTCTCATTTTGACTAATTTTTAATAATATGTAATAGCCGTAGAAAAAATATACTGTTCAACTCATAAGGGTAGATTTGCAGTATTAGCCTGCGCACATGCTATTTTTATAATACTCGTAGACAATGAGTAACATTTTTTGCTCTATTAACAATATATTCTATTTCAACATTTTACTGTAATCTCTTGCAGAAAAGTCCGTAGTAAATAAACGCTAACGAAATATTCTATAAAAGGTCTTCTCTTTACATAAAATGTCGTGGCATCTGTTTGATATTAAAAAATCACTTTAATTTTATTTCATAATACAAAATTCGATTAAACACCTTTTAAATAAACCTAATAGTTCATTAAGATGCTAATAAACAAAGTCCGGTCCCTGTCACAGAGTTCGGGTCGCCGCGTGTCGCCGCCCAGTTCCCCCACTCCGTTAACCCTTCTTTAGAAATTGGCAACATTTGCGCAGGTTTAAAACCGGTGTATGTTATATCTCTGGTCTCTTTTATCTAAGCGTTTGACATATAATCACGATTTTTTTTAGGTTAGAAAATTGTATTATCGATTTTTTTCATTCGAAGTAATACAGGACGTCACCTTACATTTCTATCTCTTCATGTCAAGAAATATGTAACACGATGAATTTATAAAACGTATGTCACTAATGAATATGTGGCGGAACTGACGGCAACACTGTCAGCTACTCCATGGCTACTAGAGTACATACAGGTCTGGTATAAGCCATATATAAATGGAAAATAATAAATTAATGTTTTGATTGAGTTAAATAAAATATCAAAATTAAGTGTTTATTTTTTAGTAAACGACATTTTTAAATGTATACGTCTTCAATCAAAAATAATATAGGTTTAGGGTGAGATTGCAGAACTTTGCAGATCTGCAAATATGGCGGACTTACAGATGCAAGTATCCAAAAAATATCTGAAATTCCCAATATTTATTACCCCTAACAACACTAAATCCAAATCCACCCTTAAGAAGGTTAGAATAACATCCTACAACCATGAAGTCTTCTGTTTCTTTTGATTGAATACAGTTCATGGTGTCAGATTATCGAGTTTTTAAACTTAGTTATATATTTGGGTTTAATGTTGTTGGGGGTAATAAACCACAATATATATATTGCGAATTTGCAGATCTTTTTTGGAAAACGAAAACTTGATACATGCATATGTAAGTCCGCCATATTTGCAGATCTGCAAAGTTGCAGACGTTCTGTAATCTCACCCTAATACTCAAGTGTATACGAGTGTACTGGACAAGAGATAATTTTACCCTTTACTCCAGTTTTTTGTAATGAAACCAGCGGTAAAATAGATATTTGTGTACCAAGGCTGTGTTTTGGCCGAATTAGACATATGCGTTCGAGTCTAAGCTAGGTCTGGTTAAGTATAAGAGTAATGGGCAAGAAACGGGTGTTCAATCAAACTTGACATCGAGATAGATGTCACATAAGCAGGTGTACTGAAGATGAACTTTGCAGGACCAAGCATCAGATAGGTATATTGATATTCTGAAAACTATGTGGATACTACACTGAATAAGAACGAATGGAAGTGTCAGAAGGAGGCTAAAGGCAAAAAATAGATGGAACAGAGCCTAATAGATAGATAAGTCATATTTTAGCCAGGAGAGAGTCGATGAGTGTTATATAGTTATTTATGAATGTATTTTTAATGTATAATTTCAGTTTATTTTCATTTTTGGTATAAAACTATGGCTGACATAATAAAACTCTTAAAAGTATATATATTTTCAATCTTTATTACTATACATTATTTAGTTTTCATTTATTCTCTCTGACCTAGGGAAAAGGTTAGAAAACCCTGGTCATAATTGTTTACAATGTTGGTGTTCCTAACGATACAAAACATTACAAAGGAATGATACTTAGCCGATGAAATCTCATCGAGTTCACGCATGACGTATTGTGGTATGGAATATGGCTATCTCTGATGCATCTGCAGATTTAAATTTATTTTTGCGTACTGTTTTCTATCAACTGATACCCCAAATTTATACGAGCCACGTCTTCGCACCACAATGTGACATAGCATCAAATCTGCTTAATCTCGTACCATTTTTTTAAAGTATCAAGGATATTCTTGGTGTAGCTGATCATCATGTTTCGAGTCACTGAACCTAAAAAATAACAAATATTAATAAATAGAATTCGGAATTTATTCCAAAAATATTTTTCTTTGGGAATTATATAGGATTTCTCGTTAATATACTGACAAACTTTTAAAGGTGGTAGGTGCATCAAAATAAACATTTTTTTGCTTAATAAAATAAAAATAATGTTATTGCCCAACAAATTAATCCATTTACAGAACAAAATACATGAAATAAATGTTAAACATAATATTTCGACAGAAAATAATTTTAGCAACAGCAAGAAAAAAAAGAAAAGAAAGAATCCTAAATACATTAGCTACAAATTAGTACAACTAATGGTCGAAATAAATATCCCAATCAGAACAAAATTAATTAAAATTTGAGTACATTAGCGTTATAGGTGAATTTCTTCCCAAGTTCGTTCAAATACTTGCTGTATAAAATGTTTTATGATATCTAATGGCTGTTTGGGGAACATTAAAATTTATTTAATTTATCAAAAATAGTACATCAATAGTGTTATGTAATATTTTATAAAAAAATGTAAAACTGGAAACTACAATTCTATTTTCGAAAGAAGCAGATATTCTTCAATACCTCGAATGGGATACAGCTCATCTATTTTAAAAGAAAGGTACTTGAGAGATCGCCGCTGAACATTTTCCAATATCTTTTATGAATATTGTAAATAAGGTTCCAGATAAGAGATGCATATTCTAGCCTGGAACGAACTAAAGAAAAGTAAAGGATCTCCAAGCTTTAAGAGTTTGTAAAAGAACGAGTATTACATTAAGAACCCTAAGCTTTTCAACGCAGAAGCAACTGTATTTTCAATATAATCCGAAAAAGTAACTTTTTGGTTGAATAATATACCTTAATCTTCAATTTGTGCACAATTCCGATAAATGTAGGCTGTTAAATAAATAATCAAACTCCACCTTGTTAATACTTCTAGTATAGAAACATACTTCACATTTAGACACATTCATAAACAGCTTGTTTTCATTACACCAATTTTCAACGATTCCCAAGTTGGGTCTGTAAAAAGTAACAGTCTTGAATTGATGAGATTGAGGTAAATTTTTTTAAGTCAGCAGCGAACAGCAGGTTAAATTTATTGCCAAGTCATTTATAAATATACTAAATAATAGTGGTCCCAGATTGGAGCTCTGTGGAACTCCAGATGTTGCTGTGAGGAGTGAAGATGAAAATCTGTTGTAAAAGACATAATTAAAACGATGATTTAGGTAAGATGAAAATAATCTCAACAGCGACTGATCAAACCCTAAGCATTCCAACTTCCTTACAAGAATATTATGATTTTTAATTATTACAAAATACAAAAAATATTCTAAACATATTTTAACTAACAAGAGTTTTATTTTTAACTAATTATATTCATAAACAAATGTCATTTTTAAAACTATGTTTAACAATAACCGATGAGTATACAACAAGGTTCACAGTTTAAACTAAGTCTACATTTTAACTGCCTATTGTACAATCCGCCATATGTACAATTCAAAATTAATTGTATTTCTTTAAAATGCACTTGATTTTCTTGATCAAAATCATTCGATAAAAAAATTAAAAAGTATTGGTATAAAGGTGGTTTTTATATCTATGCTATAAAGCATGCATTGGGGTAGCATGTAGATTATCAGTATCAGGTCAGAGAGATTAAAATTAAATAACATGTAGTGGGATTCTCATCTTTTGAGTACGTCTCCTATCGAGACTCCTATCTTTGTTCGACAGACAGCGATTTTAATGTAATCTCTCTCTATTCTGTATGTAATGTGTCGAGTTGGCACAAAAGAATCGCTGTTCTGATCAGAAGAAATTAACCACATCAAAGGAAGAAAATTAGGTCCCCTGTTATTTTTAATTTATATTAATGATTGTTAATGTTGCAATAATTAATATGACATTTACCTGTTTGCCTATGATGTCCTTATCTATGTTTCTTGTAAGTTGTAACCCAGCTAGCACATAACGTTGCCAAGCCTTTCGGCGATGTTGCATTAAGGGAACGTAATAACATTACTGTACAACGTAAATGCAACGTTCATGAGAAGTTGTTGAGGGAAATCAAAACCTCGCAAAACTTCTATTTGTTATTTACCTAGTTAACCTACCGTAAACATTACAAATCTGAATTCAGAACGTTTAGTTTTATGTCAATTGTCACTTGTCAGTTTTTCTTGTCAATTATCTTTTTTAATGGTTTATTTTTCGACATCCAGAATTTATTTTATAAATAATTATTATTTATACATTCGAATAGATTTGGTAAGGGTCCTCTATAAAATAGATAACTATTTTCTAAACCATTGTCTGTTTCAGATTACAATGCCTGATGTAAATTTATTATTTCATTCATTAAGTATCTTTAGCAGTCGATGCCGATGACACCAAATAAAAAAAAACTACAATAAAAACAAAGAATTGCAGATCAATCGTTGTAAACCAGAAGATAAACATTTAACCGAATGTCCGGCAACATTTTACACCAAATACTTATAAAAGGTAATTATACTTTATCGAACTAAAAATACATTTTAAAAATATTATTTTTTAGGTTTCCTTTGACATTCTAGGAATTTTAGAAGCAAAAGTAAATACTACAGAAGTGTAAAGAAGAATATAACACCTGAAGTTTTATAAAAAGTGAATCTATAGGTACATGATATGTCAGGTATATCAGAATTCAAGCAGTTCATTCTCTTCAACAGGCTAGATTGCCTGGTAATGCAACCATCAGTTCAAGTGAAAACCCAGCAGAAAAGTTGAGAGAAATCATAGATGATACTCTCGAGTATAAAGCTTAATTTATAACCGCCGTAACGTAACTTAAGAACTTAACGTAAGAAGTTGAAATATTGAATTTACGTATACTTATTTATAATGTTCGTAACGTAACTTAAGAACTTAACGTACCGTAGAAAGTTCACCAACTTTTAACTTAACAACATAACTTAACTTAAGACCTTACGGTTAGCCAATGAGATAATTCTGCGTTCAGCATGTGATAACTGTCAATTATTCTTTTTATTTTTTTTTTATAAATAAATAGAAAAATACCATTTGTAAACTGTCATTCTCCTTTTTGATGGACATACATTATCATGAATGATTTGTGTTTATGTTATTGGGGATAAACTATCTATGAGATATGAGTGTAGCTGCATATACCTATAAACATCAAGTCTAGAACTGAAATAAGACAAAACTTTTTTGCTAGGAAAGATTAAATTCTCATTATTGCTCAAAAACAATCAACATCTTCGGTAAACTATTTTGTTTTATTATATTTTTATATTATTGCTTTTAAAGTAGTTAATATATTCTTTCTATATAGCAAAATCATAATTTATAAGTTTTATTTAGAGGTTAAGTACATAGTTTACACTTGTTTATTTCATAAGGTTGTCAATAATTTGATAATCTCTGAAATCAACACGCATGCTCTACTCTTACGTTACGGACATTTATAAATAGACTTTATTTTTATATCTTAGGTTAAGTTTCTACGGCGTTAAGTTAAGTTACGTTACGGTGGTTATAAATTATACTTAATAGAATATCTTGCTAAAAAACACCAGTTGTTTTTTATAAAATCTACATAGCGATGGCTCAATCAAATACTGCCACAACTAAAATACTATTATTTCGAGAAATTTCATTTTGAAATTTTGTAAGTCTCTATTATCATTATTTTGTTTTTGACATACTCTTTATATTTTATTTAAAAGCTTCGATATTTTGCTGTTAAATAAAATGATTACGATTATAAAAGTGAGTTGTTGCATAGTTGTAAAAAATTTGGGTGTTTTTGAAGAAAATAACTCGAATTGAGGCAGTTTTAGACACAGTTTGTGGCTACATTTTAAATGATTTATCTTTAAGGATATTTTTGTTTGTGGTGGTATTTAAAGTAAAACCGTAATGTTATTTTGCATCCATTGAACCAAAAATGTAATCGCTTTGTTTTTTGACTTGTGGCGTTTTTTGATTGAGCCATCGATATATCTGCTTTGGAAATCAAGCATAAAATTTGTAAAATTCAAACAAATTTCAATACACTAACATTGGTTGTTTTATTTAAAACAACAAAGTAAGGCATATTTTTTAATTTCTAAATAATTTCCTTTAATTAATAATAGGTAAACAAGTTATCAATTTCTTTTTTATTCAATGTATTAAGAAGTAAAATCTTTTTATATAAAAATATAATTTATGCTCTTCTAATAAATTGTCATATTTAGGTTACATTATAGCACTTTATAAATATCTATGCAAAAAAAGTTAAAAGGCTTGATTTAAAAAAGATATATCTCTGCGTCTTAGGTAAGAAATCAGCGAACTTAGCTATCCTCTAGTAATCTAATATAATAATATGTACCTAGTCATTGTTGTATTCGTTTATTATTTTTCACCAATCTAGCTTTATCATCGTTCACCATTTAAGGTTTTAGTGAACCTTTGCAATATTGGTACCTTATTATACTATTTAGCAAATTTTGTCCAATCGTTCAGTGCTTTCTAGGTAGCTTCTTCTATCCCACATGTGTACTTGTGTTTGTGATATAAGGTGTGTTCTTTTATTCAATAATTGTTCTATCAGTGATTGATGTAATTTATCTATTCTGCAGTCGTTTTATATTTGAACTCTTATATTTTAGGTTAACTTAAATGATTGATTATCCTCACCATTCGTCTATCACATATCCATCGACTTTTAAAGCCGATGGATGCCTTGACTCATTGGTGAACTCACCGCTGGAAAAAAGAATGATTGACACATACAATCGTCTTTCCATCACTTAATTTACGAACGGTTTGCTGCAAGCGCTGGGTACAGCACTGAATAAAAGAACACGCCTACACCTACCTCTACTTTTGTGCTATTGGTACTTGATTTCAAGAACATTTTAATAATAAATTTATATAAATATTTTGTTTTATTTGAAATTTTCATGTCTCGATTGAGATTTTACTATAGCCTCAATTTCAGCCTCTCTGTATTACATTACACAATGTGTGTCCACGGATGGACTTAATTATACTTGTAAAAATATTTATTTTAAATTAAAGAAAAAGTTATTTTTCATAATTTCTCAATGTGAATCGAATTTATTTAACAAGCAAGAAATTATGAAGAATTACTTTTTTAATTTAAAATAAATATTTTCACAAGTATAGTTAAGCCCATCCGTGGACACACTGTATAATGCTGTAGATCTAATTCACATTATAACATCAATAGAACGTTTCAGAGCAACTTTCGGGGTGAGTACCGTAAAAGTGCTAGTGTGATGTTTTTCGAACTTCACTTTGTAACTTCTGTGAGATGTGCTATAAAAGTCTTGCCGTTGCGGACATTCGGTAGTTGCAGGGATAATAGGGTTACATTTACAGTACATTGCATGCGAGCTTAAAGAGCCTAAAATTGCAGCTTATTAACGTAGATGGGATGTTTTTGTGCTAGCTGGGGTCTTTCAGTCGGACGGAAACTTGCACTGTTTACATAATTCAAATTTAAAAGAAGAATCAAATGAAGTAAAGTCAGTACACCTAGGACTCTTCTAGGTACTGTTTGCGAATCCACGTCGATTTATTTCGTGATTTCATAGTGACAGCTGTCAAATTTATAATTTTCCATTTTTCTAAAGTATATCCCTAGCCAGTGTAAGTAGTAGCATCCCTATTGGGAACCGAACCAACATAAAGCCCGAAGGGGTACCCATAATAGCCGAAGAAGGCTTTGAAACCCTTTATACTAAGAGATTGAAAAACAGATGCCGGGTTGACACGGAGGCCATCCAAAAAGTAGCTAAACTGAGTACCCCAAGGAAATACAAGTCCAAATTGAAACAAAACATACCATACACAGTAAGTACAGACTGTGTGGCAACTAACTTAACATCTGGGGTCAATTGTATCATCCAGGGGGACCCCCTGGTCAAAATTTCTGCGGATCGACCTTCAGATGACCCCCGAAGTCTTGAAACCGTAAACAAAGACCAAAACAACCCAACAACAGGGCATACGGGCTCCCAAAAGCCCTCCCTGGCGGAATCAGAGGAAATGGAATTCCACGATAGCCAGGACTCTCTTGATAGTACCAATAGTCCCAACGAGGACAAAACCAATAAAAATAAGGACAAAGACGTCCAAAATTTGATAAACATTCTCGAAAAATCTACTGACTCAACCCAGAGCACTGACAATGCGATGGATACGACAGTAGTCGAAAATGAGACTAATGAAATGGGGGGTTCGACAAAGGATAATGAAAACTTTGTATCAGAGTACGCGAAGACAGATGATACTCCTAAAAAGGTCATCAAACCCCTTTCTCTACCGTCTAATGTAATAACCACCCTAATAGACTTTAGAACGAATGATTTCAGTGGTAATATTCCTCCATTTATACCCTATAACCCGACTACCGGGGTAGAAAGTGGCCAGAAAAGGGATGGATCGAGTAGTTCCTCGACTGGACATTTTTCTATCCCACCAGTCCCAAATCCCGAGGTAATAAACTCAAATATCCCACGTGACCCCAGGAGACCCCCCTCCCCAAGAGCTAGATCTCTTTCTGATCCTAGACTAAGGAATAGAGACGTACCGCCAAGTATTGTAAAGAACATCCTGCATTACGACAGTCTAACCTCTGAAGACGAGAATAGAGGAGCTGTACCTAAAGATAAATTCGACTTTTTACCACATTCGCCGAACAGCTACTTTGAGAGTAGAACCCAAGCTCAAAGGGAGCAGTATCAATTGGAGCAGCAGCAACTGGCTGAACTCGAAGCAGCAAAGAAAAAGGAAGATCCCTTTATTTTGCCTAGGAAATTTAGCTCGAATTTTACCAAACTTATTAGAGAAAAAACTAAAAAGACCTTAACTCCTACAAAAAACGCTTTCCAAGTCTTAACTGACGATTCTGACAGTGAACTGGAGGATGAAATAGGGAAGATCGTTAAGAAGCGAAAAAAGGGGCAGAAATTCGTTCCCCTACAAACAGAGGAAAATCAAAAAAATGCACCGCCCAAAACATTATCAAACGATGCGAATAATACCTCAAATAACATAGAAAAGAATGCCACAGCCTCCAGAACCAGTACCACTAAAAACAAGACATTAATGCCCCCAATTGTCATCGATGGCAAAACATCTAACCAAAAAGCACTAATACAGGATCTAAAAAGTATAGTTAAGGGAGATTTCAGCCTGAAACATACTAACTACACAACAATATTATTCGTTGAAAATAAGGACGATCATTCAAATGTAGTTAAAAATATGAAAGACGAAAAAATGTCATACCACACGTACACACACAGGGACGACAAATCACATGCCTTCGTGCTACGAGGGTTAGCCGAAGGTACGAAAATAAATGATATAGAGGAAGATCTCGAGGAAGAGCACGAGATCAAACCTAGAGCGGTCTACTAAATGAAGACTAAAGAGCGGCCTCTATTCCTGGTGGTAATTGACCCGGCGATAACTCTGGAATACTTAAACAGAAATACGAGGAGAATTTTACATACCAGAGTTACGTGGGAACTCCGTAAGTCCTCAAAACAGATAATACAGTGCCACAACTTCCAGCAGTGGGGACACGCGACCGCCAATTGTGGGAGACCCTCCCAATGTGTAAAATGCGCAGGGGATCACCACACGAGAACATGCGTGAAAACACGTGACACGCCAGCCACGTGTGTCAACTGCGGGTGATCACCCTGCAAATTTCACAAAATGTAAAGCCTACTTAGAAAAGTTGGACAGGCTTGAAGAAAGGAGGCCAAAACAGAAGCCGAAAATGGTTCCTGCGCCGCCTCCAACGCTAAACTACTGGCAAAACAGAAATGTAAATCATAACAATGCAAGTGCACAGCAAGAAGAATTCCCAGAACTCCCGAAAAAACAATATAAAAGAGACAATGATCCGCAGCAAGTAAGAAGAAGTACTCCTCCAACGCCAAACGGGGCCATGAACGACATTACGGCCTTAAATGCAGAACTGTCAACACTAAACAGGTTAGTCAATATAGGGGAGCTAACAAGAGCAGTTAGAGCGCTTAACGCTAAACTTTCATTCAGGCCAAGAGATCTTCGAAACATACAATCTTTTCATGACTAATATAGACGTAAATTTCAAACTTAGGAACTGAACTCTTGGAACGAGACTCACAAAAACTCAAAGTATGTTTTTACAGTGCAAATGGGATGCGTAACAAAGCTTCTCTTGTGCGCAGTTTCATTCATAAACATAAATTCGACATAATACTCATAACAGAAACTCACTTTGACGCAAACCAAAACTTTAAAATATAGAACTACAATGTAATAAGGCACGATCGGCCTAATCAACCGTGGGGTGGGGTAGCTTTCATCATTAGTAATAAAATATCATATAAAATAGAGAAACAATTAAACATTTCCCAAGAACACCTGATATTAAACATTAACAATATAATGTTTGTTGGTGCATATAATCATCCATTTAACAAACTGCTAAAACACGAATTAAACATTATTATGTCATCGGGAAACAGGGTAATTTTGCTAGGAGATTTAAATTCCAAACATCCCGCGTGGGATGCAAATTGTATGAGGGCAAACCCCAGTGGAAAGAACCTGAATGAATTCGCCGAAGATAACGATCTAATAATCCATTATCCTGAAGATCCTACCCACTTTCCTTTCTCCGGCAATACCCCTAGTACCCTAGACATTGCCGTAGCCAAAAATATCCCTAAAATTGACAACACAAGGACTTTCAAGACTCTAACCTCTGCTCATGACCCTGTATACTTGGAAATAATGACCTCACGCATAATTCCGAGGACACAGGGTCATTATTATGACTACAAAACGACAAATTGGCAGACATTCAGAAAAACGTTAGACGACAACATTACTATTACAAATAACATAACGGACAAAAATTCTCTTGAGGAAGAATTCGTAAAACTAACTAAAATCATCCTACTAGCTAGAGAAAAATCCACTAAACTCATCAACAGGAAACCATATAAAGATGATCTTCCTCAAGAGATTTTAGTCATGATAAAAAACAAAAACTTTTTACGAAGACGATGGCAGACTGACAAGACAGCCGCTGACAGGGTTAGACTTTTAGACATCGGCAAAACCATCAACAACTTAATCAACGAACATCGTAATAATGAATGGCGTAAGACCCTGGAAGCGGTAAACACCCAAGACAACTCAGTGTGGAAAATTGTAAGGAAATACAGAAAACCTACCTCACAGCTTCCCACACTGAAACATGACAATAACACATACAGTACAGACGAGGAAAAAGGGTCAGCCTTCGGCGAATTCTTTCAGGTAAATTTCATAAATCCTCAACAAAACAATGAAAACCAACAAAATATAACCAACATGGTAAATGACATCAAAAATATGATTATTGAAGAAATACCCCAAAACCTACTTACATCTCCGAAAGAGATTATTTGTGAAATAATTAAACGCACGCGCAGCAAAGTTGCCCCGGGTCCCGATGATATACATAACAAACTACTTAAAAATATCTCGAAAAAAACAATAGTACACCTGCACTTGTGACGAAGTCACTAAAATTCCCATTAATTTATTCCATAAATTAATTTCTAAAATTAATTTCCGTCTATGAACATTTTCAAGACCCCCTGTAACTAATGTTTCCATAGAATTACCGTTTTTAAATCTTTACAAGAGCCCTCGTAGTTTAAAACTTTTCAATATCACAATAATGTAAATCGTCTCGTAAAATTGCAATAGTAGTAGATTTTATCAGTAAGCTGATCAATTAACGTTTTTTTTGCAATAACAATTTATTTCCTCTAGGTGGGGCTACCGCCCCACTCCGGCAAAAGTACGAATTCTGATAAAACTAAATGTTTGCGATGAAGGAGCTCTCTTTTCCTGCTGCTACCGTCAGTTCGATAGAAAAAGTTGTCTTGCTGAAGTGCCGTTTTTTACCGAAAGCGATTTTTGTGAAAAGTTAATTAAGGTAGGTCTTTTTATTTAAAATTCCGTCTAATAATTCTCCCTGTAACATTCACTTCCGTTCTATTAATTACATGAGCTATTCGACCGATATTTTTGATTTCTTAGTACCTGTCAGGGTAACGAATTGTATTTAAATCCGGGGCGTTAGTGCCCTTCAACCATTTTCGTGTTAACCAAGGGATGATAGTGGTATTCGCTTGCTATCCCAGTCGAGAGTCGCAGTTGTTTCTGTTTTGTAGAAGCTATGGATTCCCAGATGTCTACATAAGAGAAATTTGAAACCGAATAAATAAAATAAAAATTCTCAAAGTATTGGTCGAATAATACCGCTTTAAGACACCCGTTATTTGGTCTATTGTGCCTAGTAAAATAATATTGCGGGGAGGATATTAGGCGTCGTTCTTACAAAGGCATCCGTCATTTTTTTTCTCATGAGTGGAGGGTGATACTGTTCACCACCGTTGGCCGATTTCCGATATTTTTTATTACTGAGAGTAGCTTATTAATTTTTTTTTATTTTTAAAACGTATAGTTTGAATCATATTTAGTTTTACTATTGTAGATTTTTTCTTATGGCTAAAACCGGCCGTTTTCATTAATAGCAAGGAATTTGTGCTAAGGGTGTTAGTGCCCACCGTTTTAATTTTTTTTTTAAAAGGGAAAATTGTTATTTTTATTTTCTTATGGGTATAGTATAGGTCATAGTTAATTTTACCGTTATATCAGTTTAATTTTGAATTACGCCTTTGCTTTTTCCGTTTTCAGGGCGTAGTGATTAATAGGTAAAAGTGCAGTGAAAAACTTTATTTACTTTACTACCCCAGTGTAGGTCAACTTAACAGTGAAGATCTGTCCGTTTTATTTTTTTGTTTGTACCTGGACTCCACTGAGTCTACTGAGGGTGTACTCTACGTGCACCCCAGGGCCGCAGAGCAAACTGCGATATCAAAACTGGCGCCTGAGCAACCCCTATTCGGGAATTACATTCATAGCGCCACAGACTCGCTGAAGCACTGTAGGTGAATCAGGAGACCTGTCACACACTATTTGATTAATGCAATTATAAAAATGCAGTGGTACCCGAATGCACTGAAACTTGCAAATGTGGTGCCTATTTTAAAATCAGGGAAGAATAAGGGTGAAATTGGAAGCTACCGCCCCATCTCTCTTTTAAGTGGCATAGCCAAAATTGTTGATCGTGTCTTATTAACAAGACTACTGTTACAGGCTAAAAGTACCTTACTAAGCTATATATTTAGAATTTACATTAGTTACCTTTTTTTTTATGATTCTATCATATTTTCAATCATATAAATATTTAAATTTAATTATTTTCATACCTCGATGCGATTCAAGAGTCAAAACAAAACAAATGAACTTTATTACTTATTGGCTGGTTAGTTTCCCCATATTTCATTTCTAAAATAAAAAAAAAAATAATAATTAAAAATATTCAAGTATTGTAAACAAACAATTATTATAACCTTGTCTAAGAATTGTCATATTCTTCCACATTTCTTCTCTTAATTTCTAATTTGTCATTTATTCTTAAAACAGTAATTTCTCTTAAATCAATTAAAAGAAGAAAACAGGATACCAACTAAAACAATTAATTTATTCCTAAAACTTCGCGGCAAAATATTACACAGAAAAAAAAAACTTGTATAGATTAGACAAAATACTTAAGCACTATAGGGACAGATAAAACCTTATCCACCTTATCCAAATGTTTTAACTATAATTGCTTTACCTAATATAAATAATCATATTATCTAATTTATAAAATATTAATTATTACGAATTGATAAACATGTTTGCCCTTAAAAAGAATTTGTTAGTTCTTTCAAATAAAATATTATATACTCTAGAAAAGAAAATTTTGTAGTTGGAAACATACAATTGTGTGTGACAAAAAAGGGTTTTATTAAAAAATTGTGAGACAATTCACTAAGCTGCATAGAAAAAGTACTAATTTAGCAAAATCGTATGTTGTACTTAATATTTTTATTTTGTTAAATAGAGAATAAATGAGCTGGCATATATAATAGCCTAGTGTGAGGAGAGTTATTTACTACCTAGATTAGACAAGTATTTTACTAAACCACGAAAAACGGAATTTGCTAGGGTAGATAAGTACACTTGCATGTTTAGACAAAGTTCTTATGTAGATGCAAAATTATTAATTATAAATGTCCCCTCTCTCTTCTTTAACTTGTTTATTTGATGTTTAATATACTTACATGTAAATGAAATACAGTTATATGGGTATTCTATTGTCAAAAATAAGTAGAAAACTTCATATGAACATGAGTCGAGAAAAGATGCATTTCTGAGGTCAAATGTAAATTTGGTGCTTTTTTGCAAGTAGTTTATAAACGTTAACAGATATCGTTTTGAAATTAGGTTCAATTATTAAGTAACTGTAAAGAAATATCGTTTTGGTTCATGAAACTGACATTTTTGGGATCTATCTTAAATGAAAATTCAAAGGTAATATAATTGAAACAGTATTATGTAAAAAACATATATTTTTTTATTTCGAACAGGAACTAAGTAAGGTTAAAACAATTTGAGCTTATATTAGCACTATAGTTGTCGGAGGTGGAAATATTACATCTATTTTGACATGCCCCGTGTTTATTTTATTAAATGTTTTTTAAAAGAGTTAATAGTTTGAAAATCTCGTCCACATAGTCTTTTCTTACATCTATAAGTACTATCAGTTCTTAGCTTATGGACTATTTTAAAATGAAAAAACAAACCCATATATAAGTCAAAATCTTACAAACACAAATAACAAATTGGCATATCGTCGTTGCCGCGGTGAAACCTCCTATGTGATATTTTATCACATTTTTAGATTTTTGTACCAGTTTATAGAAACTAACATTCTGTACAGTTTAGCGAAACCTCCCATGTAATTTTCTTTTAAAATATTGTGAGTTTAGACCTCCCTTGTGCGTAATACGTATAAGGCATCAGAACAAAATTGTTACGTTTTTATATCTACTGAAAATTTTGATGAAATGTACATAGGAGGTTTCACCGCGACAACGACGATATTCAGTCTTATAAGTAATTAAAAATAAATAAAACATTAACTTAAAACTCAAAAATAAACAACTCTGAATTACTAGAAGCAAAATAATACTCCTAAATAAAAAAGAATTCTTAATTTCTAAAAAGATAGGTAAGTATACCTAACGTTTACAGTTTTAGGTCTGCCAATAATAAATTAATACCAGTGAAAGATTTGTCCCATTCGGTATGTAGTTTATATGTATAGGGTGTTTCCGAACTTGGCGTCCAAATTTGTAGGGGTGGTAGTTCGCATAATTTGAGACCAATTCGCAGATTTCATTTTTCCAAAATATTTAAAATAATTAAAAATTATAAACAGGTACGGTCCTGCACAGCGATAAATCGCTTCGACTCGCGCGCGCTACGCTTGGAATCTATAAAATTGCAAATCGCATCTGTTTTTGAGGACTATTGCGCTACGCGCTCAGGGTAGGAGCTGCCCTTTGATTTTTTTATAATGACTCTATTTTGTTTATTATATTTTTTTTAGAAAAATGAAATTTGCCAATCGCTCTCAAATTATGCGAACTACCA
Organism: Psylliodes chrysocephalus; assembly: GCA_927349885.1. Classification (NCBI taxonomy): domain Eukaryota; kingdom Metazoa; phylum Arthropoda; class Insecta; order Coleoptera; family Chrysomelidae; genus Psylliodes; species Psylliodes chrysocephalus. Next base: position 640,659 of record CAKMHV010000005.1, read on the forward strand.
CCCCTACAAATTTGGACGCCAAGTTCGGAAACACCCTGTATATACCTTGTTGAATAAAAATCCGATTCTCTGGCGTATTCCGCATGCAGAGTATGAAAATTTTTAAAACATATGTCTAGGGCTTTTAGACAAGATGGCATAGGAAACATATGTTGATCTATCATAACATATACATTTTAAATTTCGGTATTTGAGGGCCCCACGACGATTACCAATGGTTGAACGCAAAGTCCAAGTTTCTGTAATTTTTCTACTTTATTATTAACAGCTTGAGTTAGTTCTGATATATTCTAAAAAAAAAACATAATAAATCAAATGTAAGACAACTGCACCTCTTAGATATAAATTTATATTATTATATTAAAATCTATGGCTCGGCCTGGTCATATTTCAATATTCTAAATATGAAAAGGTCTAAAACAGTACTAAATTACCTACTTATAGTCGTAACCAGAATCCTTCAGCAACTTCTATAGGCGAGAAGGCCTCCACCGCTCTGCTGGTTTTCCCTTTCGGATACTTATTGTTGGCAAAATGTAGTGTAATAGCATAACAATGTTAGCCCTCATCTAAAACAATTAATAAAATTGGTCAATCTCGGATTTTCCCATGTAGGTAATATTATATTACCTGAAGAAATATCAGCTGTCAAATCATCTAGTAGTTCTTTAATTACGTTGTCTTTGGAAAATATGTCAAGAATTGAATAAATTAATTCCATGATCAGGGAAGAAGATGTTAAAATCAATGTCCACCTGAAAATAATTTACTATGTTATTATACAGGGTATCCGTTAATTCAATTTGAATAATTTCAGGGGTGATTTTATCTAAGAAAACATGAATATTTTTTATATTAACATAGGTCGGGAAATGAATATAGGTTTCTTAAAAACTACAAAGCTGTATATTTAGTTAATTAATCACAAAATATGGAAAAATGTCAATGAAAGTACGTGGACTATAATACTCTTATCGCTATAAACAACAGTGCCAAATTTTAACAAAATTGGCAGAAGTAAAACTCTGATATCTTGAAAACCACACCATTTTATTAAACATAAATAAAAATTTCCTTGGTTTATTCGGTCGTTTTAATTTTTTATCATTTAACACAGCACTACATATGTATCGGAAAACTTTTCCATCTTCGGGTGCAGTCAAATTTTAATAAAACATGGGGACGATTGCAAACAATTTTTTTTTTTTTTAAGAATAACAGAAACCCCATCTTTCTGTTTCAGCGTGTGAAGGTGTATTTGAGCACCCCTCACAAGTGAAGTTAAATAAACGATTTTAATGAAAATTTAAATTTAACACTGCGCTCTCCCTTTTAAACCAATCAAAAAAATGTAATTTCATCATTTCTAATCATTACTAAAGTTACTAAAAATTTGGTTTGCAGTATATTTAAATTCGTGTAGGACGCCATTTTAATATTTGACCCCCACAAATTCACGCCTCGATATGTATTGCTATAAAACTGGAAAAAAGGCCGGCATTTCAAGTATCTAATCAAACAAACCATTTTTGTTTTAAAATAAAATTAAAAACACCGAAAAAAACCGCTTAAGATATCCTAATTTTACCAAAGTTAGAATTAATAAATTTTACATTCATCGAACATTTATACATCTATTACATTGGTCGTAAAATTATAATAATCATCGGAATAAAACTGGAATTTACTTACCCCCAAAATCTTCCACGATTTCTTCGAGGCCCCACTCATAATCCTTTTGTTACTTCCATTATTAGCACATAAACATTACACAATTAAAACAAAAAACAACCAACTCTATTCACCCACCATCCAAACTAAACGACAAACAAACATAAACAACAGAATGTATGTTCGTTCCTATACTAGGTGTCGCCACGTGCCGCGTCTAAACAAGTTACTATATAGGGCAGCTAAAAACCATGTTTATTCCAAACAGCATCGTTTTAATACAACAAAATATTTTTTCGGACACATAAGTTATGTTTTTTAGATTGCTAATGTACTTAAAAAATTATTTAAGTTAAATAATTTCACAAATGCACGTCTAATAGTTTTTTGATCATTTTAAACAAAATAATTACCTATTCTATTTAAGAATGTGTGTCAATTAAAAAAGTTTTATGTTAAGTCTACCCAAAACTTCATATAGTACTAAACAATATTTGTTTTAAAAATAAATAGGTAATGTGTTTAAACTACACAATTAAAATTATTAAATACAAACAAACGTTTTGTGTTTTTAAATATTAGAAAGTTGTATAATCTAATTCAAATTAGGTTTAATTTGAATTAGAAAATATTGTGTTAGAAGAAAAAAAATTTTCTTTTGCATAATGTGCCTTGTAAATTTGACTACTGCTTTATCTGAATCAAAAAAAATACACATATAATCCAATAAATTTTTCGTCAGATAATAACTCTTATCTCAATATACCAAGTTTTTTTTTCTGTGTAGCAAAAAAAGTGGTTCTTGCTTTTTTTTGCATTGAGCACATTTTCTGAGAAAGAAGCGTGCCCGCATTTTGCGGATTTTCTTCGAAGAATCTCATATTTAGTGAACTAAAAGATTTTGTGATAATACTGAACAATAATCTCACCATTGTGGATAAAAGTTCCGAATATTTAGAGTTTTTCAACTTTTTATAGTAACTTCAGTTGAAGCCCCTTTGTGGCCACCCATCATCCAAGGTGAGTTTTTAAGGAATAACCCCTATAAAAAAAAAGAATATTATTAAACATTTTATCATCCTAATTTTGGCAATATATTTTTAGGCCTCATATGCAGACTTTCACTCATATGCAGACTTTCACTCATATGCAGACTTTCACTCATATGCAGACTTTCACTCATATGCAGACTTTCACTCATATGCAGACTTTCACTCATATGCAGACTTTCACTCTTATGCAGACTTTCACTCTTATGCAGACTTTTACTCTTATGCAGACTTTCACTCTTATGCAGACTATCACTTTCACTCTTAAGCAGTCTATCACTCTTATGCTGATTGTCAATCTCATTCCCATTCAAATTACAACCTGAAGATTAATTTTTGAATTTACTATATCTAGTCTGGAACCTGGAGGTTCCTAGACACCGAATTATTTAAAGACATTAAATAGAACTAGTGGAGGAATCCAACCAGTCCATCTCTTTGGATTTAAGATAACTGGAGACTCGACTCATGGTTAACAGCCAGAAGACCTGGAAAAACAGCTAAGAATATTTAAATACTAACTTTATCTTTACCTAATCTTTTTTTTTTATGCACTTGTCTTTACACCCAATTGGTGACGTTTAATATAATTTGCTTTGATTTTATAAAATTTATTGTTTAATCTAATTTTATTAATATTATTTACTAACTATTTATTTCTAGAAATAAACTACATCTTACCGTAGGTTGTTACAGCAATTACTAAAATTTAATTCATTGTATTTCAAGCTCTTCAAGCCTTTAAATCTTCAGAATATCTTCGATTTATAATTGCTTTTCAAACTACCTAAAATCATTTATATTTATATCAAATAATAATTAAGGTATATAATTACTCACCTGTTTATAATCCATTTGTGCTTATTTATCTAAAACCACAAAATATATATCTACTCTCATCATTTAATAGAAAATATTCCGCACTATATTTGTTTTCTTAAAAGAACCCGAATCTGTTTTAAAAGCAACCAAAAACTGTTTTTAATCCAGTACACTACAGACATACGAACAGAACAACCCTATTATTCCGCCAGAACAGTACGGTTTCAAAGCCGGACACAGCACGATAGCACAAATAATTCGCATCACCCATCATGCTAAAAAAAGCTTTTAACCAAAATATGCAAACGGTGCTTGTAGCTCTCGATGCTGCTAAGGCTTTTGATACCGTCTGGACTGACGGATTAATATACAAAATGTTTATGAATGACTACCCTGTTTCCATTGTGAAAACAATACAAACATATTTACACGACCGTAAATTCTACATTAAAATAAATAATACAAAAAGTGGACCATACACTGCGCAAGCAGGAGTTCACCAAGGTTCGGTACTTGCGCCGCATCTGTATATCATTATGACCCATGATTTTCCAATGGGACACAATGGGATACAGACGGCCTTGTACGCTGACGACACTTGCATATTTAAATCGTCAGATTCAGCTGAAATTGCAACAAGGAGACTGGACATTCATGTTAATCGAACGTTAGTCCCATACCTAAATGAAAATAAAATTAAAATAAACGCGTCAAAAACCGAAAGTATACTACTAACAAAGAAAAGAAGATATCCAATAATAACTAATCTAAAAGTACAAAATCAAACAATAAAAGTAACTAAGAAATTGAAATATTTAGGATTTATATTGGATAAGGGGCTAACGTTCAAAGATCATATACAAGACAGATATGGGAAAACTATGGAAGAATTTAAATCACTGTATCCCATGCTCCACAGAAGAAGCGGGGTTACTGTGAAAAATAAAATATTATATAAACAAGTACTTCGGCCAATATTAACTTATGGATGTCCAGTCTACTGTTCTATGTCCGAAACTTACTACAAGAAACTCCAAATTATGCAAAACAAGTGTCTGAGGCTGGCATTGGGATTCGACTGCTATGCCAGGATAAATGACATGCATGTACAAGCATCCATTAAACCTATTAAACAGCACATTATTAAACTATCAAATAACTTCTACAATCATTGCCTCCCTAACTCAGTGTTAGAGGACATTCGTACACTATATGAAGGGGATGGTGCAAACAGGAGACATGGATGTTTGCACAATGCATTGACAATATACACACGAGACAGATAGACGGGAAATCAACGTACATCCCTCCTTAACAACAATACAACACTGAATAATCAAATCACAAAACTGACTTCTTGACAAAAGTAGTCGGACGGACGACTGCACGGTGGCGTCATCGTCCAGTTGCAGGAGCTTTGGCATAACCCTGTTTTTTCACAACTTTTTCAGGGAAAAATCAGACAAAATTAAATTCCAACATAACACCTTGACAAATCACTCACTGCGTACAGCATAACAATTCAAAACTGCTTAATAATATATCATCTGGATAAGGAGTAAGCAATGCATTTAGAACTAGGAAACTACCAAGCTGCAATAGGGCGGAACATCAGCCAATCCGGTGGCCGGATTCAGAAGAGGATCGTATATTATATTTTATATTATATTGATGTATCTTCAAATGTTGAGCTTGTGTTGTATTGTAAATAATTTTAAACATTAAATAAAGGATTTTAAAAGTAAAAGTAAGGAGCTTTGGCATCAGTAGAAAACATGACGTGACACGACGTGGAATGAGCGTTGCTATTAACCTACTCACAGCAGCGAGCATTCCACTAAAAGCCAAATAACTACGACCACTAGTTATTAACGGTGGTCGGACGGAAGACTGCACGATGACGTCACGGAATGGACTGAAATCGAGGCTTGCCAAGATCTCGGAACAGAAAGTAAGCGGAACTGTGCAGTCTCGTTATTCGGCTTTGCACATGAAAGACGAACTGTGACGCACACTCCTACAATGACAAACCTGTTTTTTTGCAAGTAGTTTTTCAGGGAAGACACTGACACAATTAAAATCAAACAAAACTATAGACATAACTCCACTATCGATCTAGCAAGCTAACCACATTAAATACATAATGCCTATTAAAGCAAGGAGGTATTTTAAATCATCCAAATTTAAATTTAACATGGCCATCAGTAAGGGTGTGACATCGGCCATGGCCTATCGCCATGGGCCAGTTTGGGTTAGAGCTTCCAGGGTGAACAGGCTGGAAGCAAGCCCGAATAAATGTCATTATATTTATTATGTACATAGTTAAAAACATTTTGTATATATCTGTATATAAAATAAAAGACTTTTGAACTTGAACTTGAGGAGCTTTGGCTTGCCTAGGTATCTGTGCTGGACGGGGAAATCACTGTGTAGTCAAGTGATTTGATTAAACATGCACGTAAACAACCACCCGACGTATACACATACAAGGACAACCCTGTTTTTTCAGAATAGTTTTTCAGGGAACTTAAACATAATTAAAATCAGACAAAAACTTCAACACTTATCAATTATTGTCTTGTTAGCCCCTCTAAATTGACATATAATGCTGTACCAGCAAGAAGATGTCATCTAAATCCTTATTTAAACAAATTATGAATGATGCAAGGCCGTAACATCGGTACTGGCCTCGTAAGGGGTCAAAAGGAACACTTCGGCACTCCGTAAGCGCGAAGAAATCCTTATTTGATGTACATATTATAATTTGAACTGTAAATAGATTTTAATGTAAATAAAAGACTTTTGAAATGAATGAAGTAAAGTTTGACGTTTGACTTAACACTACCTTCAAGCCCAAGCTTGTTGTGAATTATTGATTATTCTATTGCGTACGCGATTATAGCCGCCAAAAGTGTGTTTGGGCTACTTTGTGCATTTGTGTTTGGTCTTATTTAAGGCTTCACAAGACCATTACAAGCTATTGATAAATCGTCTTAAAGACGTCTTATGGCTTATTTTAAGCTCTACAGACCAATATAAGCCATTAATAAGACGTCTTAAAGACGTCGCTTTTTGTAACATCAGACGTCTTCTAAGACGTCTTAAAGACGTCTTTCAGGAAATACCAGACGTCTTAAAGACGTCTCGAATGTCTTATGCTAGACGTCTTAAAGACGTCTTTAAGACGACTTTGTGCTATCTGGAAGACGGTCGGGATGCAGGATATTGCGGCACGTTTTTATAGGAAAAATCCTGCAAACTCTTGTCCGGTGTTAGCATCACGAACTTGTGGAGGTTCTATTAGCCCAGTTATGTTTCAGTTAGTAAAGGCAAGAGACGGTTGTTCCTGTTTTTATATAGTGCAATATAACTAAACTTTCTGTCATCAATAAATTATACAGATCTGACAAGATCAAATAATATATGAGCCTGCTTTGCCTATGCCAGAACGAAACATTCAAAAATATCTCACTCCTCCTTTCGACGCTCTCGACTCTACCAAGTACCGCTCGTCGGAGGATCCACAAAAAAATGGATTGTCGAAAACATCTGACACTGACGAGAATATCGAAAGGCTGTATAAACATGGCAAGTCGCGCCAACAACGAGCTTATTTCGTTAGATTTATATGGATACGACCAGAGATAACAGAGATATAAGCAGTCATTCATAAAATATAATATTCATAGTGCCAACAATAGTTCTTACTGTATACATTCTATTTCTTGACGCGGGACGAGGCGACGAAAGGTGAGAAGTAAGATAAGGGATAGAGTGAAGAATTTTACGTAGTTTTATCAATGAATAACTGCGTGAGCTTCATACTACATAACGTAAATTTCCATGCCGGTGTAAGCTCTGTTGCCACTTCCAATCTAACATCACTAGGTTTTGGAATTTGTTGAAAATTATTACATCTAATTTAATTTAATTTAATTACCACCGGTCAGAGAATGAAAAGCAGGCACATTTTTTAGAAGGTTTTCATTCAAATTTAAATAATGTACTGCTAGAAATAGTCTTGACTCTTTATGCATCTATCTCAGTATTGAAATGAATGCAATCAGTTTGACTCTCTTATAATATTTTATACAGGGATTATTGATTTATCCACTATGAATAATAGGGTGTATTAATTACTTCAAGATTTTTTTTTATTTTTGATGGAAAATGAAAAATAAGAAAATATAAACTATTTATTGAAGGTATTTATTGAAGTATCAATTATAAACAGTAAGGCTATTGCTTTGCAAAATACAATAAATCCCCAATATAAATAAATTATAATAATAATAATAATAATAATAATTGGAAGGAAGTATATAAAGCATAAATTAATAATATTAAAATTTATAATTACACGACTTTCAAACTAATCAGTGAATCAGATTCACCACACGAATCAACATTTTCCAAAACATTAGCGGCTGTGCCATACAGGTGCAGGAACCGATACAGCAAATATTTTTTTTCTGCATTTGCAAATTTTGCTTCCACAGTCTAGAACAGAATAATATTGTTAGAATATTGTATAGTATCTTTTTTACATTTGCATGATGTAAGTTCTGTTATGTCTGGTGGAGGTCGGGCAGAGTCTTAAAAGTGGGTATCCATCTTGATCTACTTTCCATCCATACTCTTCAACATTAGGAAGCTGCATCTGGGTTTAAAGAGGTTAGCCAAATATTTAGCTGGAAAAAACATCTTAAACAATGTAGTCTTAGGACATCTTCAGTCGGTGGCAATTTAGCGATGGTTTTTGAAGAGGCCAATAATCTCCTCAAAATGTTAATGAAAGTAACATTGGCAGTTTTGAATAAATTTTTATGAAAATTCTTTCAAGATTAGAGAATATGTTTTCAGAGTACTGATCAATGCCAAATCCATCCAAAAAGTAATGGTGTCCAAGGTAGGTTTTCCAACAGGTTCTTTTCCCAATGCCGGACAATTAGCTGGTTGTATTACCACCGGTCAGAGAATGAAAAGCAGGCACATTTTTTAGAAGGTTTTCATTCAAATTTAAATAATGTACTGCTAGAAATCGTCTTGAGTCTCCTCGCCCTGTTCTGAACCATATATCTTTAGTCAAAAACTTCTTAAAATAAATTAATAAGACATCTGTATCGTTGCAATAAATAATGCAGCGTGAATGCCCCGAATTTTTGGCTATGCAATAAGATAAGATTATTAGCGGCTTCGTGATTTGAATTTAAAAAATCGTCTTTTGATGGTTCAAAATTCTTTCCATATTTATTGATTTTCGCGAGTTTTGAAGAAGTTGCTCTAGCAAAAAATGTGTTAAACGTCGTTTGTTAAATATCGAATGAATAAACAAGTTCTATTATTGCGGAAGTGAAATATTGGGTCGGTCAATTTCTATATCAATTGATTTCTGAAATCCTCTCTTTTGACGTGTTGTATTTTTGATAGAATGTCCTTTATAATGATCAAATACCACATCTATCATTTGAACATTAAATTTATTTCTAAAAATAATGTTTACAAATATATGAGCATGTTCTTTAAATGATATGCAACTTTTGGGCTTTCCTATTTTGATATAATTTTTGTCTTTGCTACTTGCAGCAACAAATCCATAATTAAAATTTTAAACGAAAACTTATAACTTACCCAAATATATTCAGCTGCAACAGGATGAATGTAGATATAATAAAGATGCAAAAATGTCTATATTTTTTCCCAATTTATTAGGTAATTTAATATATAACACATACACTTATTAATTCTTTAGTAAAAACAGATAACAATATGACACATTGTCCAATGGAACATAACGAGAAGTTTTATAATAAAAAAAATGAAAAATCCTACCATATCAATAACGTGATACATCAGCCGGCACGTAGAGAGGAACAGAGCTATGCTACGTTTGAAGGTGAAGAGAAAGATACACTGAGAGTCGATAAATTTGGCGGTGAGAATTAATAACAGCATAAACCTATGACATCTCTCATCGTTTATTGTTATATCTTTGTTAATTCAAAAGCAAAAAATATGGTGTTTACTCTGTTACCTTGTCAACACATAAGCAAAAATTTTATAAAGAATGTTTTTTTTTCATTTAGGCCTTCGTTTTTTGTTAAATGAGTGGTATATTTAAAAAAGACGACTTTTTAACTAAATTTTTGAAGGGCTAAAACCAAGATATTTACGTTTATATTTTTTTTCGGCCGTAAGTGCTAATGCAAATGATTTTTTTTAAATAAGTATGAACAATTACTCCCTACAAAGATTTTATTGTGCATTTGATCAAAAAATGAGTATTTTTTTTCTCTATTCGGTAGTATCAATATCTGGATTTTTGATGATAATGCCCTTCTGCACACTCTAATTTTGTATTAACTCCGGAATAAGGGTTACCTTATCATGACCTTTCATCTGTGAAAAATTCAGCCTTGTGACAAAAGAGTGGGAAGTGAATCGTTTTCTTGAGCGAATATTTTAATACATACACTTTACTAACAATGACAAC
>CAKMHV010000005.1:651193-703192 GCA_927349885.1 Psylliodes chrysocephalus
TAATTATTTATTGGTTTTAATTAAAAAAAAAAATACATACTCTAACTTTATAAAACTGTTTACCAATGTTTAATATTTATTAGGCTAAATTTATTTTCTCTAAAAAAATAAACATCTTTATAGAGATGTCTATTTGACATTTTTAAAAATTAGCATTCATTTTTAACATTTATACATACCTACATATTTTTCTTGCACTCAAATTAAAAATGACCTTGTAAGGTAGTATCGTATATACAGGGTGGGCCACTGGTAACGCCTTGGTATGTAGAGCCACACAATCATTTGATTTTTTAAAATTTCTTTTCACAATGAGATGTATGTCCCATACATATGAAAGTTAGGTTTTTTAAAAGGGACACTTTATAATAATAGGCTACCGCAAGAGCTGAACCAGATTAAAGACTTTAGAAGAGTAAAACAAAAGTTAAAACAAGGTCTCTCTCTCTCTCTCTCTCTCTCTATGACGGATAGGTAGAGTCGTCGCCTGTGATGCGAGGGGAATTATACAAGGTGTTATTGAAATACACGTACATATTAAAATGGGGAATAGTATGTAATGACCAAAAAACGATTGGCACCAATTTTAACTTCAAATTCTAAAATTTAAATATTTGGGAAGAGTCCCCTTTTCCGACCTACTAGTTTCCATATTTAAAGAAGTAAAATAAATCGAAATTGAACTTACCCATAGAAATTGCACTGTTGTCGTAGCAAAACCAATTAATTCAAAATAAGGTTTATTACAGTAATTGTTTAAAATGCCGTCCATTATTATTTAGACACACTTGCAATCGTCTTTCCAAAGAACTTTGAACATTAGAAATTAGTCTTGGATTTTGTCGTAGTTCCTCGGCTACCGCATTAACTTTATTGGTTAATTGTTCAACACTATTAATAAGTTCATTATAAACCAGTTGTTTCATGTGACCCCACAAAAATAAATCGCATGGATTTAAGTCCGGAGATCTCGGAGGCCACTTAGTAGGTCCATTTCTGCCTATCCACTTTTGAGGAAATCTAATGTTCAAAAACTGCCGTACGTTTAAATCAAAGTGAGGAGGAGCGCCATCTAGTAGGTACCACATCCGTTGCCTTAATTGTAACGGTATCTCTTCTAGGAGTACTGGCAAAATATCTTCTAAAAAGTGGAGATATCCTGGCCCATTTAATCTGTTCGGGAGAACATAAGGCCCGATTAAATACTGATCTATTATGCCAGCCCAAACATTTATTAAAAATTTTCTTTGATGCCCAGTTTCCCTAATGGCGTGAGGATTTTCATCACTCCAAATATGCGTATTGTGCATATTGAACACGCCTTCACGAGTGAATGAAGCCTCGTCAGTATACAATAATATTTTTAGAAAATCAGGAATATCAACACATTTTTGAATCATCTATTCACAAAACTCCACTCTCTTTTCGTCATCACCTGGATATAAGGCCTGAACTTTTTGGATGTGATAAGGATGTAAACCTTGTTCTTTAAGTGTCCGCTACACAACAAATGAGGACACTCCAATTTCAAGACCTAGTCTTCTACAACTTAATTGAGGCCGGTTTTCAACAGCTTCCAATATTTCTTCTTCGGCCGCCAATGTTCTTTGTGTTCTTGTTCTCCCTCGATCTGCATTGACACTCTCAAATTTTCCATGGTCTCTTAGATGCTGAACAGTTGAAATAAACGTACGTACGACAGTCCGGAATTCTCCGATTTGGAAACCGTTCGCGATACAGGATTTGTGCTTGCCGAGAATTTTCTCCAGCTGCCCCATAAACCAGCACTATATCCGTTAGTTCAATATTCGTAAATAGTGGCATCGTAAAAAAATATTTAAAAGTAATCGTAACAACACTTTTCACCAACTTGGAAATGACGCGCTCGTGTTAGCCAGATTCGTAAATCAACTAAAATTTTAATAATCTATAGTTTCAAAAATGTATAGTTTAAAAACAATCATTTATCAAATATTCTAGTTTTTTGATAACGAGGGTAGTAAAAACCAGTCTTCGGAAATAGAAATTAATTCGAAAATCTTGGCAACATGGTTATTTCTTACAAGACTAGTTTTCTTATCATCTGACAAAAACTTGCATATTAATTACTGCTGATGTTTAAAATAGGTAAATAAACCTAATTTATATAGGTCATCCTCAACATATCAGTGAAGTACGTTTGTTTTAGAATTAATTTTCAAAAATTAATAACTCCCTTAATAAGGGGTATTTTTAAAAAATAATATTTTTCTACATTCAGTGGGGATCTGCGCAATACCCAGTTTTAATATGTACGTGTATTTCAATAACACCCTGTATACAGTGTGGGCCAACGAAAACTGTACACCCCTATTTTCTGGCTTTAAAACGAAAATCGGGAAAAAGCTCACACCCGTTCATTTTTAATTCGAGAGGGAACAACTTCTTTGGTTTTTCCATCCATGTAACTTCAACCCTCTTACAGGGAGAAGCACAACCACATGTTTTTGAATAGGTGTGGGGAGTGTTGCAATACCTCATTTTGAAGATCTCATCGAGTACTATCTGCCCCCAAAATGTCTTACTTCATTATTTTATAACGTAACAATATTAATAAATATGTTGCTTCTTCTGAGGTGGTATTTTAAATATTTTGCCGTGGTACATCTCAACGAATATTAAACATATTTTAAGGGATTGCGATAATTATGTATTTCAAGGAGTTGCATAATACAATTATATTTGGGAACACGTAAAAATAAAATATAACTCGTTACGACTTAGAAAAATGGAACCTCATTTCAAAAGTCACGTATGTCACAAGAATAGACTTTTACAAGCGTGTAACCAGATTTAATGCCACTTAATGTATACTTGAAATAAAATATTTAGTTAGAATAATTTCTGTTAAATGCAAAAGTTATAGAAAAACAGCTTTATAATCCTAGCTTCCACTTTACGAAAAATTAAACATTAGATCGCAGAATAATATTTTATGTCTAAGAAAAAATTACAGTTCGGCTTATCGTATTTGTGTTTGTAGATATTTTTTGTTTTACATTTTATTATAGATTTTTAAATTGTTAATATTTCATTGTTAATGTTCGAATTGCTGGTATAGTATAGTACCATAGATATATAACCAAGACAGATAGGATTATTTACAAAATTTTTGAAGAATGAACGGTGGTGTCCGCGGTAGAAACTCAATAATCGGATTGAACGTTGATGCCAAGTTTACGTGCTTTTAACTATAGATATATATATATATATAACCAATACAGATTACACAATTTCTGAAGTCAACGCGGATGATCCTCGACAGAAATGCAATATTTGGATAAAATTAAAATATTGATGCCAAGTTTGCGATGTTTTTAACTGTAGTAATGTTATTGCGTTTGCTTGCATTACTGTTAGGTCTTTAAATTGTAAAAAAAAAATAATGTCTGACAACAGCGGAAGTTGAGTAGACAGCAATTGTGGAGGGTCGTATATTGTTTCATTCATAAAAATTCCTTCGATACAGTACTAGTCCAGGAGCCAGTGAATTTTTTCGTACTTGTTTTCCCGGTCCGTGTATATTTAAATAATCTATTCCCGGTGAACTGTATATTTAAAATGGAACGCCAATCTATTAACAAAAGTAAGCCAGATTGAATTCGCGCATTACGTCACATCGATACAAGTGAGATTGTTTACAAAGTGCCTCTGTAGGCCTATTTTGCCCATTTCATGTATTTGTTTTTAAATCATGTTAAATTACTATTTTTGAAACTCAACAAGGAGAAAATCCAATTAACTCTTCCGTTGTGTATATATATAAGATAAATTAACTGAAGTTTTATTAGTAAAGTATTAATACTAAAATTTTAATGTAATTTACAGAAAATAGCTAGGTATGTATTTGTTTTTAAATAATTTGATAATTTATGAAAAAAGGGAGTAAAAGTGGAATGACCAGTGGCCAGTAGGTCAGTCAATACAAAGTATCATATATTTCTATTATAATATAACTAAAATACCTACATCTTTTAATCATAAGGACATAAGTTAAAAACCATTTTAATATATGCATTAGAATGAAGTAATAATAACTTAAAGAGACGAGGTCTTAAAGTAATAGCTGGTACAGCATGTTTTTTAAACGTTTCCTCATTGCTGCTAAAATGAAATCACTTACTATGAAATGTGCTCTAAAAACGGCATTTATAGCAGTCAATGTTCAGTCTTAGGATCTCTTCCTAAAGCCCTCATCCAAGCTGCATTTATATTAAAAAATAATTTAAAAAAAAACATATTATATACCTATATAGTTTTCGGTTCTGGGTGCCCTAAAAGAGGACACTTAGCCGACAATTTGGCTCAGATAGATAAAACCCAAAAGTCACACCCCGAACCAGGACGTATTGCTATCCTTTTAAGTAAAAAATAACTACAAATAACTTACCTGAAAAATGAAGGCGTCTAACTTTACACCAAAAAAACCATACACCTTTTCCCATTGTTGCAAGCACCCGATGACGATTAGGTAGATATCAACTAGAAGCATGTACTTAATAGTTATAAAGCTTATTTTAACACAAAAAGAATAAAGCACTAGTCGAAAAGCAGCAATCAAATATAAATAGACCACAATATTAAAATTCAAATTAAAAACTATATAAAAGACAAATACTCTAAAAGCGCAAAAGATCAGAACCAAATAAAATGAATAACCATAATAACCTAAAAATCACACTAAAATTGCAAAAACTATTACTGTAAAATCATGAGATTACATCAATAATGCATATGCGTCGGAGCATCGCAAATGTCAAAAGTACAGTGTTTCCATGAAAATTTAGCTATGTTTTTAGCAGTATTATAGGACCATTTCTACCACGCGCATCCAACGATATTGGCGTTCCACAGTTCACTGTATTTTCCTCACACCTCTAGTATAAATGATTTGACATAACGAAACTAACAATAATTATAATTATTTCCCTATTTTCTTCTGTAATATCTTCAATTATTATGTTTAATTTCTATAAATAAACCAACTGGTTAGGTGAAAGATTGTGATATAAGATTTTATTTATGTGTCCTATGCGTACACTTTAATATACAAAACACCTGGAACATTCTTTAAATAACTGTGGTCGTAGAAATAATTGTGTACATAACTCGTTTGAAAGTGTATTTTATGCACTTGCCAAATATATTATCCATACAGATTAATCAGACTATTTTTTTACTTAACTTCAGTACAGTTCATCAAATTTCTAGAGGCTTTCGACGGCTAGACAGAGAAAGCACTACTGACAGGCAGAGTTGCCAACTCGCAAAAATATTTATCCCTAAAGCATAAGTCATAAACCCCTAAAATCGTTCCAATTACTTGGAAATCCCCCTAAATTTTTTTTTAATTATTAATTACATGTTTTAATATTTTTTGAGGGGGTGGGTGGTCTCACAACGATAATTTTTAAACGGTTTTATTAGGAAACAGAAGAATCCAAAAACGAACTACATCTCTCTCCTATGACATTGACAATAATGACGTTGACATCTTTAGCATGACTAACATAAAATTTAAATATTCCCGCTGAACACATTTTTAATACTTGTTGTTATTCATAAACGCAGTACAATCAAATGAAGTGAGAGACGAGAGTGGCGAATCGACGAGTGATCAAAACAAGTTAACAAGTGTCAATGTCAATCTCAAGTACTGACATTCGACATTGACACGTAAACAACAATCTTCAGAATCTTCTTCTTCTCCATTTGTATTTGTGGCCTCGCTATTCGGCCGTAAACAAAAATCACACATGACACATGACAATTATTGACACAATAGGCTCGTTTGGATTCTGTTTGGATTGTCCCAGGGCCTACTTTTACATTTTTATTTTTTGCAATAAAAAAAATAATAAATATTAAGAGTCAAAAATCCCTAAAAATACCCCTAACAATATAAATCCCCTAAAAAAATCCCATCCCATTTATTTACCCCCTAAATCTGGGGGGAAAACCCCCAAGTTGGCAACACTGCTGACAGGCATCCCGACGGATTTACGCAATGAAAGTACACTCTGCGCATAAAGTATTTCACTATTTCATTCAGACGTAAATGTCAGATGTAAATTTCGCTAAAACATTTCTTTTATTTTCGTTTGTGTTTTTTGCTCATTACAGTTTAATAGAACCTAAGTATGGAGTTTAATAGCAAATTAAGAGGCCGCGTGATTAACAGTCAATCTCGCGAAATAATAGCCAATGTTATAGAGTTTATGAGAAGAGAAGGAAACTTTAATTCACCTTCAATACCATTTAAAAATGTAAATGATCGTGTTGCTGCAGCCACAGGAGTTTCTAAAAACACTGTCGTCCGCATTTCTGGAGAGAAAAAAAGAATCGATAACCGTGAGATATCGGAATTTTCATCACCAAGAAAAACCATTAAAAAACCAAAAACAGTTAATGATATAGATGAAGCTGCACAAGAATCAAATTTTATTTTTTTATTATTAGATAGCTATTTTTGTTTCTGAGTTGTGTTCATTTACAGGCTCAATTTTTTTCCGTTTCTCCTTTTTGATTTTATATGGGGTTTCAAGTTGTTTTTGACTTATTTCGACGTAAATCACAACAACACACTTTTTTAATAAAGCAAACAAGTGTTAAGAGGTATATGTACGTGTAAACTACAATTACAAAAAATTGATATGAAACCCATGAAACCACCAACAAAAATGTAAAGCTAGCTTCCGTACTAGAACATGGTGTCATTCGTCGAGATAATTTATCGTTTTGTTTAATAGATCAAGAAATGTAAATATTCCCCTGTTATTTTTTATAAAATTATAAGAGAAATAAATTTTTTTCTAAATAGTATAGTTTATTTTGTAGAAAAACAAAATTTCGAAAATTTTAGTAATGTTTCAGAAACAACCGTTATTAATAATAGGTACCATTTTCCTTAATAAGGTAGAAATAAAATATAAACTATTTCCACGATTTACAAAGGCCTACAAAAAAATTATAGGTATTTTCCGCTATCCTATAAAATTTATATTTTCTGACTCAATTTCAAAAGGTTGAAGGAATTCCAAAACACCTTTTATGGCATAATAATTATTTTCAATTCTACATACTATTTTTAGCTGCTTTTAAAAACGTTCTAAGAAAGTCCAATCAGGCCAATTTAATCCCTAAACTATTCCACACTTTTAAAATTTAATTACCTAAAAATATTAAAAACTATTTAAAATAACTAGTTTAGCAGACTGTACAATAGCTATCTTAGTCACACGTAGCGCGTTCTCTGTCTGGGCGTCGAACACCTCTAGAAATTTGATGAACTGTACATCTCTTACTACTAAAACTATTTTTATCAATGGAAAAAAAGAGCCGTGTTCTCGTATGTTTTGACGCATTTTCGGCCTCAGCCCATCGGATCCCCCCTCTAAATATATATGAATTTTGCTTAGAATTGCTAATCCTACAATTCTTTATTCGTGCTTGCTGACTGGGAAAATAAATGCCGAAAATCGTCACTGTCTCTTGGACTATACAATAGATGATGATGAGAACTTCACAAAAAATACACTTTTATGAATGGCTAGTTGGGGATGTGTATAGTACGCGGGTACTATTGACCAAATGTATACCATAATTTCATTTAAAATTGTCGACTACATGAAAACTGTTTTTAATATTACTTACCGCACATTACCATTACCTATTATGTGTTATCAGCAAACCTATATGTCCGGCCTTTTTGATAAAATATTAATTTTAAATTATTTATTATTTATAGTACCACTAATACATTTTTTGTATTTCATAAACTGTTAAATGTTACTTTATACGCACGCCCATGTAGTCACATGACAGCTTGAAGCGAGAACAGTGGCAATATGATAGACATAGGTAAGTTTTATTCTCTTACTTATCGTGATTTTACCTGCAATAGCGTACGTCCATTACTATTCATATTATATTTTAACTTTTGGACTGTCAGCGCGAAACGAGAGGCAAAGATTATGGCATATAAAGGTGAAATTCGCATTTCGCGATAGGTCCGGTTTCCTCTTAAACCGGTACTGATTGCAATACAAATTCCCACCTGTTATAGTCCATACAAACAATAAGTCAACTACAAAGAAATACCGATAATGGAAAAAAAGTTCGGCTTCCGTTTGAAGATGCTTCAAAAAAAAAATTCACTAAATATTATGCATGAATACATCTCAAAAGGAGTCTCTACCAGGAGTATGTCATTATTATGCCCCTGAATGATAGTAATACCACAGCTTATACAATACAGCTCCACAACTCCGTGTCGGCGTCTCTGATCTGGCGGTCGAGAACCAAGCAAGACGGAATGGTGCTATCTCTGTTAGATTCAAGGGAAAAGTCGGGCCCGGATTAAACAATTTTTTTATTATTGAAAAAATTGAAAACCTTGGCGTAATAAGGTTGGTCACATGCCATATTAAGTAAGTTTTGAGAAATTACATTTCTAATTTGTTTTAAATCTTTCAAATATAATTAAAAAAATTATTTAAATATAAATATTACGAAAAATAGCACATCTTTCGGATTAGAGGCAAAATAATTTATATATGGCTAGTAAAATCCTCGTTAACAAATGTTTTGAGCAAAAACAGTCACAGACAAATTGTGGCTTGGATCCATTTTACACCAAGGGCTTCAATTGTTAAAGAATTGTGTCACGCTCGTAGATGCAAATCAAGTGGTACCCCCGTGTCTCTGGCAAGTGTTACTCTTCGCGCAAAGGGTTTATACCTAGATAAACGAATGCTTCGACTGATGTCTGGGAACTCTATGGTATTTTGGAATTATAAAGAATGTGTGCTTTTGTTTTAACAATATTGGTTATATTTAGATGTATTCTTATTATTTGAAATACAGATTTGTAGAAGTTATACTTTGACAGTTTTTATTAATATAATATATTCAATTTTTATCTGACCATACCGAAGTAGGAAATTTTAAAACTTTATAGTAATGTGAAATTTGAATTACAATATAACAAGATATAACATAATTAGTACTTATTTTAGGTAGGTACTAAATTTGTACTTGGAGAAAGTAATATCGATTTTTACAAGAAAACTTGAAAAGTAAATTAATTTAATTCCTATTTCTGATGTAAAACTTAAACCAAGAAAACAAATAAATTGTAGTTTGTTCAACAAGGGTGGATATGATAGCCATAATATCACACAAAGACGAAGTTTGAGCACGACGTCGTAGGCGGAGAACTCAATCGTCTGATTGTGATATGAAAAATCTACTCGATATGGTCAGTATATTTCTACGACCCACTAACGAAAATCTACAAATTTAAAAAATTATTTTAGGTTATTTAGACAAAATAACTAATTTTAAAATAATTTACGAAGTTGACTAATTTATAAAATAAAATAAACATGAAAAATTAATTAGTCCTCGGCCTAGATTCGATCCCGGACTTTTCGCGTGGAAGGCAGATGCTCTGTCTTCATCTTCACCGAAACTTTCAGGACTTTAGTTTTAATACTCGTAATTAAATTAGTATCATGTAGTTTAATTAAAATTTATTTTTTTTTAAATGTGGACACAATAGAAACAAAAATGCTATTATTTATCGAGTCTGCACAAAAATTTTAATGTATATTTAATATCAATAACTAAAATATATATTGACAATTAGTTTAACAGAATTGTCACTTATTTAAAAAATTTGAAATAATAGGAGTTGGGTGACCAAAATATGAACTGTGATTTGTAGATTTAATTTTGTTAAAGTGTTCTTACTACCTAAAATGGATATGAAATATATTCGTAGTTGAACACAATAACATACTTTTTCGTTTTGTAGTATGTGCGTAGATTGGCTAATATCCATGCACAGATTACAAAACGAAAAAGTATGCTATTGCCTTCAATTGAACGAATATATTTCATATCCATTCTAGGTAGTGAGAACACTGCAAAAAAAATAAATTCGCCAATCACCGTTCATATTTTGATCAACCGACTGCTATTATTTTTAAAATTTTAAATAAATGACAATTCTGTCAAACTAATTGTCAGTATATTTTTTAGTTATTGAGATTAAACATACAATAAAATAAGTTATTCTTTTGGAAAACGTTAGCATGGATGACTAAAGGGTATTGGGTTAATTAATTCTAAAAGTGTAGTACAAATGTTATTTTTTGTAGCCAATTCTTCAAAATTATTGTGAAATATCTTTTCAATATTGAATATTAGTTCTACAAATTCATCATTAGACAGTTGCAGATTTCCAAATGTATCTGAATTGGCGTTATCATATGCCTTTAAAAAGCAATAAAAAGAAAAATCATCTATTTCAACGTGATCTTTGTTATATTTAAGACAGGTATCGCAGGAGTGGATCCGCAAGGTTTTTATTAAAAGGTAACCACACACATACCTGATAAAAATTTTCTGTAGCAATTCGTCTTTACAATAATTTAGGGTGTTAATAATTTCATCATAAAATAAAATACAAGGTGTTCCATTTAAAAAACATACATTTTAATTTGCCAGGCAAAAACGTGACACCCTGTATATCCGAAGTTATTTTTAAAATTTGTAGGTATTTTTCAAATCCATATAACTTTTATTTAAAACTTTCTTGCGTGTCTACAAAAAAATAATGAACAATAACGCACTAATGGGACACCCTGTATAAATTATATTTTTAACAATGAAAATTTCTTATAATGTGGTACTTATCGGTTTGGGTCCTTGGGAAAACTAAAGAATGTTTTCTTGCAGGTATAACCCTTATTAAAACAGCTTTTGACTGCACAAACAGAATTATGTCTTTTTTTTCATTCATTCTACTCACAGCTAAAGAGTCACCAAAATAATAACAGTACCTTTAACTCAAACAAAATCTACGAAATTATAGGCTCCACGAAATTATACAATCAACGAAATTATACGCACGACTCAACACCTTACCTAAGTACACTTCTGAACGCCAAAACCGTCTTTTCCCTTCGAAGGCGGAGCTTAAGCGATGCGCGACGAAATCGACGCAAACCGTTGCCGCCAAGAGAGTGTTTTAGCTGTATTGTTAAGATGTTAAGCTGTGGTAAAACACTTATTTTAATACTAAAAATTATTAACTCAACTCCGCATTGGAATATAGTAGTCCAGTTTATTATTTCTCTCTACGTCGCTGAAATGAACCGATAACCTATGTAGAGAGACTGGAATATCGTGTCTTGCGGCATTGTAGTCAGTAGTATCGGCAAAGTAAGAAGAAGCCAGTGTCGTCGCATCGTTAAGTCAGTTTATTATTTAATTTAATTGGTTGGAGTATTTTAAACATTAATTATTACCACATATTTCAATTTCTACGATTTATTATACAGGGTGTTATTGAAATACACGTACATATTAAAACTGGGTATTGCGCAGATCCCCACTGAATGTAGAAAAATATTATTTTTTAAAAATACCCCTTATTAAGGGAGTTATTAATTTTTGAAAATTAATTCTAAAACAAACGTACTTCACTGATATGTTGAGGATGACCTATATAAATTAGGTTTATTTACCTATTTTAAACATCAACAGTAATTAATATGCAAGTTTTTGTCAGATGATAAGAAAACTAGTCTTGTAAGAAATAACCATGTTGCCAAGATTTTCGAATTAATTTCTATTTGCGAAGACTGGTTTTTACTACCCTCGTTATCAAAAAACTAGAATATTTGATAAATGATTGTTTTTAAACTATACATTTTTGAAACTATAGATTAATAAAATTTTAGTTGATTTACGAATCTGGCTAACACGAGCGCGTCATTTCCAAGTTGGTAAAAAGTGTTGTTACGATTACTTTTAAATATTTTTTTACGATGCCACTATTTACGAATATTGAACTAACGGATATAGTGCTGGTTTATGGGGCAGCTGGAGAAAATTCTCGGCAAGCACAAATCCTGTATCGCGAACGGTTTCCAAATCGGAGAATTCCGGACTGTCGTACGTTTATTTCAACTGTTCAGCATCTAAGAGACCATGGAAAATTTGAGAGTGTCAATGCAGATCGAGGGAGAACAAGAACACAAAGAACATTGGCGGCCGAAGAAGAAATATTGGAAGCTGTTGAAAACCGGCCTCAATTAAGTTGTAGAAGACTAGGTCTTGAAATTAGAGTGTCCTCATTTGTTGTGTGGCGGACACTTAAAGAACAAGGTTTACATCCTTATCACATCCAAAAAGTCCAGGCCTTATATCCAGGTGATGAAGAAAAGAGAGTGGAGTTTTGTGAATGGATGATTCAAAAATGTGTTGATATTCCTGATTTTCTAAAAATATTATTGTATACTGACGAGGCTTCATTCACTCGTGATGGCGTGTTCAATATGCACAATACGCATATTTGGAGTGATGAAAATCCTCACGCCATTAGGGAAACTGGGCATCAAAGAAAATTTTCAATAAATGTTTGGGCTGGCATAATAGATCAGTATTTAATCGGGCCTTATGTTCTCCCGAACAGATTAAATGGGCCAGGATATCTCCACTTTTTAGAAGATATTTTGCCAGTACTCCTAGAAGAGATACCGTTACAATTAAGGCAACGGATGTGGTACCTACTAGATGGCGCTCCTCCTCACTTTGATTTAAACGTATGGCAGTTTTTGAACATTAGATTTCCTCAAAAGTGGATAGGCAGAAATGGACCTACTAAGTGGCCTCCGAGATCTCCGGACTTAAATCCATGCGATTTCTTTTTGTGGGGTCACATTAAACAACTGGTTTATAATGAACCTATTAATAGTGTTGAACAATTAACCAATAAAGTTAATGCGGTAGCCGAGGAACTACGACAAATTTCTAATGTTCAAAGTTCTTTGGAAAGACGATTGCAAGTGTGTGTAAATAATAATGGACGGCATTTTGAACAATTACTGTAATAAACTTTATTTTGAATTAATTGGTTTTGCTACGGCAACAGTGCAATTTCTATGGGTAAGTTCAATTTCGATTTATTTTACTTCTTTAAATATGGAAACTAGTAGGTCGGAAAAGGGGACTCTTCCCCAATATTTAAATTTTAGAATTTGAAGTTAAAATTGGTGCCAATCGTTTTTGGTCATTACATACTATTCCCCATTTTAATATGTACGTGTATTTCAATAACACCCTGTATAAAATAGATGTAATAAATAATTTTACAAAGCGAAAAATAGATTAATAATCAATCAATTTCAGGATTCGATTATAAACAATATACCTACAAGTAGAAATATAGGTACTGCGTTCCAAGTATAAATATGATAATGAAAATTAAAAACTGATATAAATATATACCAAATGCAAAGTGTCTATTGAAATTATCGACTGTCGGTTATATAATTTTTTTCAGGAAAATAAAATGCCCCAATATTTAAATTTTAGAATTTGAAGTTAAAATTGGTGCCAATCGTTTTTGGTCATTACATACTATTCCCCATTTTAATATGTACGTGTATTTCAATAACACCCTGTATAAAATAGATGTAATAAATAATTTTACAAAGCGAAAAATAGATTAATAATCAATCAATTTGAGGATTCGATTATGAACAATATACCTACAAGTAGAAATATAGGTACTGCGTTCCAAGTATATGATAATGAAAATTAAAAACTGATATAAATATATACCAAATGCAAAGTGTCTATTGAAATTATCGACTGTCGGTTATATAATTTTTTTCAGAAAAATAAAATGCCGTCTCTGGAATAAATATTTTAATTAGTGCATTTGCAATTCTTTCGAAATAAAGGTTTCTTATTTTATATCAATTCTGCATGACATACCTACCTTCTTATAGATATAAATAGGAAGGAAATAATTGACTTAATTGGTTATAGTGCAAACATATCTCTACTGGTTGGGTTACTTCCCATGTGACTTTTCGATTGGTAAACGAATACGAACGTCAACATTTTATTAATTTAGTTATAAAAAATATTTTAAAATTAAAATTACAAAGTAAATGTAGAAATAACCTTAACATAGACCGACTTATAAAATTAAAATGTGACTTACATATTGCTGATTTAACTCAGATTTCCTCATTGTTTCCAAATTCCTGCTCCTCGTCTTCCTTCTCCTCGTTATCACTAATTATATCATCGTCGTCATCCTCATTGAGATTTATAATAAATCGTTCTCCATTATTTACGTGTGTGCCGCTGTTGTTCCTGTATTCCTCTTCTATTTCATACACATGTTTTATAACTGCTTCCCACTGCGATTTTCCGATCGCATCCATTTGTCCTTTGATCAAGTTGACGACCTGAGAATCAAATTTGGGAAATATATTTTTTCTCCGAATATTTTGTTTCAATTGGCTCCAGAGTAACTCTATAGGATTGAAAATACAAAAATATGGTGGTAACCTTAAAACTGTATGACCTCTTTCAGCTGCAATTTCATCAACTATATACTTTTTTTCAAAATTTTTAGTTTTTAGGACTTCCAAAAGATCATCTTTTTTATATTTTTCATCAAAATACAAATCGTAATTCATTAAAAATTCTTTCCTAGAGTTTTTATTAGGTATTTTTTCCTTAAGCCTGGAGTGATATGAAGCATTGTCCATAACTATTACGCGTTTTGGCTTTAAATTAGGCAACAGTGAATTCGTAAACCATTCTTCAAAAATATCGGAATTCATATTTGAATGGTAATCAATCTGGCAGCTATCAATTTTTTTTTCAATTAATAGTAACGCATTGTCAACCCAACCGTCCTCTGAGCCACAGTTTAATATTATCAGTCGAGTGCCTTTATTTGGAGGGATACCTAAGGCTTGGCAATATTTATTATCGTTTGTCCAGCCCTTTTTTGCAGTATCATGCGAATTATACCACGATTCATCCAGAAAATAAATTGGCCTGCTTTCATTTTTATATTCACGAATTTTCTGTAAATAAGAATTTCTCCAGTTTACTATTCGTCTTGTTTCCATCACTGCTCTTCTTTTATCTATCGTTTTGTATTTAAAACCGATTTTTTTTTAGCCAATTATACAATGTAGACTTTTTTATAATTGTATCGAAATAAGTTTCACTTAAGCGTCTATGTATAATATCAAGAGTGGGAATGGTATTTTGTCTATAAAGTTCATACACTGTATTCACAATGGATTTGGCCATGGCTGGATCTAATTTTTTTTGCACACCTTTGTCTTCACGGACTTTTCTGCTGGAAATTCCATTTTTTATCATTTGGTTCATTTTATAAACCGATATACCAGTAAGAAACGCTGCTTCTTGAACGGTAGAAGTGTTTTCGATATATCCACGTTTTAACAAATTTTTATAAACATTTAAACAAATTTGCAGGGACTGTTCATTTAAAAAGAGTTTATTTTTTATTTGCGCAGGCACTGCATTAGTTTCTCCATCACTGTTTGATGTACTGGTGCTCGGAATACTATCCCACGGTCTCCACATAGTTAATAACACATACACAAAAATTATTATTCGTTTATTAAAATGACTATATAACCTCCAAAACACAAACTGATTATTGAAAAAACGAAACTAAACACTAATAAAACAGAAACTAATATTCTATAAAATTTTAAAAAGTACGATGCAGGAGCTGTTATCCGTACAAAACTCAACAGGTCACTAAGATGAACAAAACTCCACTGAAAGTAAAAATAATTATTTTTATTCAAATACGTTTCATTTTCCTTTTCGGCATTGGTTAAAAATTCGGCTCTTTAAATGGACAAAGAAAATATGCCGACAAAGACAATATGCCGACAAAGGCAATAGCCGTCAAAGGCGATACACCGCCAAAAACAATATACTTACAGAGGCAGTATACCGACAAAGCTATTCACGCTTCTTGGAGAAAAAATGCAAAATTTTATCTAAAACACTGAAATCGTTGAAGGAAAACATCAGTTATAAATCCTACTTATTTTATTCTAATTAGGTATATATGTATATACCTAATTCTAAATCTTCAAATCGAAAGAAACATATACCTATAATACGTACATATAATTAAATTATTAAATAAAATTTCAAGTAAAAACATATATCTCCGTCTATGGGGCGGTCTATCAAAGAGTTAGTTTAGCTGACTTCCGACAAGCAACCCGTTCCCTATACCAATTTTTTTTCGAATTATTCAAACAGGTGCCGAACTTTTTTTGCGTTTGCGGTATTCCTTTATAGTTGACTTATTGTTTGGATGGACTATAATATAGGTGTTTTTATAAACTTACGAGGCAGATTGATTATGGAAAAGACATTTTCGGCACTTACAATTTAAAATTGAAACGCTTATACAGCCGAAATGAGTTTTATTATTCAGTATTTTTAAACATAATTTTCATTGATATTTATTGTTTTATTTGAAATGCGTCCTGAGTAACATACAATAACCAGAACCTGTCGTGGCAAACGAAATGAAAAACAAAAGCGCGAACACTATTATTACGTGTCGTGGGTAGCATAATTTACCCACCCATAATGCGTTCTGGTTAATTAACTTTACTTACTGTTCGAAAAATGTAGATAATGCGCATAGAAGACCAATATAAATATAACTTTTAAGCAGAAATTGAAACCTACTGTGCATAAAAACGCGTCTCTGCGCATGACATCGCAAAATGGTGTGGCTATAAGCAAGACTTGTCCCGGTAGCCTTACCAAGTATATTAAACAATCAACTAATAATACTTATGTATAATTACATTCACAAAAATATGTTAAAGAAGTAAGGTATTAATTTTCAACAAGCGATCACCTACAAATTTTTATTCAATATTGACCTGGCATTACAACTTAAATCGGAAATTTCACGATATAGCAGGGGCAGAAGTTGGAAAGGCTTTTAGTAGGTCAAACCATGTCGGAATTTTAAGTAAAATTAATGTTTAATATTACATGAATTGAATTTTCGTTAATTAGGACTATGGGTATAGCTAGTGGCCCTTGGTTTTTCTTCTCCAAGTGTAAGGAATCTCAGTCTTGCTAGACCTTCACAGTAGCACGAAACGTGTTCTGCCATTTCCTCCTCTTCATCACAGAATCG
This sequence comes from Psylliodes chrysocephalus, assembly GCA_927349885.1. Lineage (NCBI taxonomy): Eukaryota > Metazoa > Arthropoda > Insecta > Coleoptera > Chrysomelidae > Psylliodes > Psylliodes chrysocephalus. The sequence goes on from CAKMHV010000005.1 coordinate 668,268, forward strand.
GCACAAGATCTCTTCTGTCAGACCGATATTATACATTTGTTTGTTAAGCCTACAATGCCCTGTTACCTACTAGTACTAATAGTACTAGTATTTTTCCTATTAAGGCTTAGTAGATGCTCGGTGAGTTTAGGCGATGATCCTTTTAAGAACTCTTTAACCTGTCTCTGTCTTGGAGAGTTTTTCCACCACTCCTGAGACTTTTTAAACATCCACTGCTTTGTGCAAGTTCTGATAGTTGTTTTTGTTACACCACAGAAGGGTTCTGGGCCAATAAGAGCATTTGAGGCTCCTTCCCGGGCTTCTGTGGGCTAAGGTTAGTCTGTTTTGACTACTCAACTCTGTTTGGGCTTCCAAACAGTCCCACACAAGCTTTAAGTGGACCTGCATGGAACTGAGTGCTTTTTTTAGCAGTGCGTTTTACTATTAATAAAGGCTTTTTCTTTTGTATATAGATTTTATTTCTGACAAGACAATTTTATTATTCTGAAAAATAAATATATTTTTTTTATACAGGATGATAAACAACAACTATAAAAATAAAATATATTTTCTTAATCACTATTGATTCTAACACTTTTAACGTCGCCTGACTGTCTGAGTATATGATAATGGTTTTTCCGTTTACCTTCTTCTGCGCAGTGATGTATTGCTGCTATTTCTGCCTGGAATACTGTCGCATGTTTACCTAAGTTCAGTGAGATTCTTGTCTTTGGCTTGGTACTATATATACCTACTCCTGAACCTTTATGTGTTTTGCAGCCGTCTGTATATCAGGTGAAATCTGCATGAATTTATAATTATAAACGCAAACGCATCATAACGTTACAATCATCTTTCCTGAGAAATCCTACTTGGTTTGCAGCACCTCTTCAGCTAAGACTTTGTGGATTCTAGAGCATGTGGGTGTTTCAGATAACTTCTCACAGAACTTCCTCCGCGATTGCCTTTTAGCCTTTCTTATCTCCTAGTTGTACTGCGTGAGTTTAGCCTTATATAGGGCTCAATCTTCGGTTGACTTGGCTTTATTAAATTGCCTTCGCACTTCGCCTCTAAGGCGTTCCAAGTGTTTGTTCCACCAGACTGTTTTTGTTCTTTGCTGCCTTGTTTTCTCCGTACAGTTTTCCCCGTAAGCGGTTATAATAGCCTCACTTACTTAGTCTAATGCTCGGTCAAGGCTTTGTTCACCTGTTATTTTCACCATACCTTCTCGAGTTCGTCTCTCTAGGGTTTCTGTATTTGGTAGAAGCTCCGTTTGCAATACCTTGACCCAAGTATCATTCAGTTCTCGGCACGGATCGCGTTACGCCTTAACTTGGGGAGTTGGTTGGCGACGACAGTTTTCGCAAAGTATTTTGGGGGTTTTAAGTCCCCTCACCCTACTTATAGCTACCACTAGCCAGATACTTTGACCGTCCTCCTATCCACCACCCGGAGACGCGCCCGGTACGCTCTTAACCCTCGCGATTGCGTGGAGACATGATTATTTAAGGAAAATAGCGGACGCACGAAATCAGCATAAACAGGTATTTTATTTATATGAAATACGGGTTAATGGTGGACATACAGTAACAAAAATTTGGCAAGATACCTCCATCAAAACTAAAAAATCCGTAAAGTTGTTTACCCAAAACTTCTCTAGATATAGAAATTGTAAAAACAGAGAATTCTTAAGTACCGTATAACGGGGTTAATTTAGACATTTTTTCTAGATATCAGAAAACGTGGCGAAGGAGAAATAGGTGTGGCTGATGTTTTAAAAAAGAACTAGGTTTAAGTAAGTGTCGTAGTTGTTCAGAAACATTTTTTGTGCCCGTCTAAAATTGCGCCACAGACCAAGGATATTTTAGACTCCATTGAAATATCGAATTATATATTAACCCTCTCGCGGGGATTTTAGGACCAGTAAGAATCCCTCTTTTTTTTTACTAACGCTAAAGTGTTATTTTTGAGCGCTAGTAAATTAAAAAAAAATAATAAGGCTCAATTTAAGGTTGGTTCTTCATTAAATAGGAACAAAAACCTAAACTCAAACATATTAAATCTTCTTAGAACACAACTGAATGGGAACAAATTTTTAAAAAAAAACACAAAAGAGGTACAGTAAGTAGTTAAACTAAAATTAGGATTTAAATGAAAATGAAGACAAATCTTCGCAAAACTTAAAAACTGTAGATTTTCCGCTCTTATTTTGTACAGGGTCTTTCAAGATTTGAATAACCATATCTGGACTTACATCATCTTGGTCTTTGTTCAGTGGAAAAATAAACCCGTCTATCTTTTAGACAATTAGGGAAAATTTAAAAAATAAATAATTAATAAGTAGCGTAGTAAACCTGGCCACATAGAATTTTATTGTGTACCTAGAATTGAAGTAATTATAACTTCTAATCCTAAAATTTAAATTTAAAAGGATCTTCCTTTTTCCAATTTCCTTTACCTACATATTATGGTAATTGTATTTTTTCTGTTTAACATTATACAATATACGCTAAATATAACACGTTCTGTTTTTTTTTTTAATAATCAAACAATGGTCCAATATTCAGGACCTTTTGCAGGATGGTAGGATAACGGTAGACGAATTCAAACAAGCAGTTCAACAGTGTTGTATGGGAAGAAGATATGAAGACTTTCCTCAAGCTATGAAAATGTTTATAGACTCTAATTTCAAAATGGTGGATTTGAACGATGATGGAGTAATAGCGGCAGATGAATACAGGTTTAATTGCATTACCAAATTCCCTATAGATGATGTTGACATAGTAGATGAGGCATTTAATAGTATGCTAAATGTAAGTACCTATATTAAATTTTTATCAAGTTCCATTAAACTTTTAAAAAACTGTGGACTGCCGTTCTTTCGGATTTTTCGGGGTGTTTGCGTCTGGGTGGGTTTTTATATCTTATCCGCATTTTTGTAAAGTATCATACCTACCGTCACATACTTTGATTACTATACGGGGCAAGAGAGAGGTCCGACATGCCCAACATAGGGTGCGGCTATTTTGAACCCTATGTCGCAGTTTATAGCTAAAGAATCAGATCGCTCACTCTGCGTCGGCACTTTTGATGTCAATGTTCCAGTTTATACACTGCGCAACCCCTATAATAAGCGCCTATTATAAAACAGTAGTCTTCTGCGTATCCTGGATTTGTATCCCTGGAGTGGATGTTATTTTGGAACTTTCAACTGGTCCGAGTGAGCTAACTGATTCTTTAGCAATAAACTGCCACTCCAAAAATAATATTCACTGACACTGACAGCAGCAAGCAAAATATCAGGTGCGTTTTAATTATCCGCTTCTGCTTCCGGAATTGTCGGTTTAGTCGTTTTAACCTGTCAGATTAAAACAAGAAAACCGACAATTCTGAAGCAGAAGCGGATGATTAAAACGCACCTATTAACATATTGCGCCAAGATGTAGGCAATACGTAATAAGGGATCAAAATAGACCTTTTCATCACAATTTTTGTTGTGCGCATGCGTCAGTTTCAGCCATCTTTTTCGTACTGTTTTTGTAAACAAGTATGTTAAAATGCTTACGTGAAAAAAATTATAATTGATAAATATTAATTTAAGTCTATATTCATTTAAAAAAAGGAAGAAAAAAGTAAAGTAATAATAAGTTTAGTGTTTTAATTGAAAAATACATTTTCACAATCAATTATAATTATGATATCTGTACGGAAAGGAACAACGAAACAGTGTTGTTATGTAAAAGTGACACACGGTATAATTCATTCAAAGGCAATAGATATTATTTTATAAATTTTCCAAAGCCTTAACTGCAATATCGTAAACAATTATCAGGCAAAATTCATATTAAAAGATATTTGAAATGTGCATTAAGTGTGAAAAAATATGGTCGAAGTGACAACGGTTTCCGATGGATTAATGATGTTACTAAAGATACTTATGTTTCACTGAATTTTCATGGAGAAAGTGGTCCAACAGAAGAAAATTCTCACTTCGGTATACACATTAAATGATTAAAAATGTCATGTTGATCCTCAAAATAATAAATAATTTATTTTATTAATTATACTCGTGATTAACTTTCATGCTAATTAAAGTGTTTTTGCAAGTAGTAATAGTTGGTTGGCATAATTAATTAGAATAAAGTTATAATTATTATTTGTTTTCATTAATTTTTTACAGAGTTAAAAAGTATTGATACACCTAACCTCTTAATTAGTCCACTTTGTTCCTTTGTAACAAACATCCAAGACACTTCAACCTCCTTTTCAACTGCCTACAACTATGCGCTTCCACAGAGTTATAAAAAAGTTATTCACTATCAACGATTTTTTCTAATGATTAATTTTTCTGTAGAGATAACATTGCTTTCCCAGCCATTGTCGATCAAAACAGTACGAAACTTTTGAATTACCGCTATTTCAACATGGTGGCTGCGCTTGCGCTCATCACATGATGAAAAGGTCTATGGCAGAGTCTTCTACCACCTTTTAAAAGGCACTCAGAAAGCTGCGCAGTGCGACCATTCTCCGTATAGTAAAAGAAAATCAAAGTATGTCGATCAAACACAATCTGAGACATACATGAGTCTATATACTGGGTGAATATTTGATTTCGTAATTGCCGACGAAGGTAACAGCAACGTTTTTGTTAAAAATGCATAAAAATAATTGTTCTTATGACATTTTAAAATAAATGTTTTAGAATGTGCTAAAACAAAACTACAAATCATATTAAACTAATTCTCTTTTACTATTTTTCATTCAAATATTGAAATTGGATCATAAATATTGAAATATTGAAAAAAAACACCTATTTCATTTCCAATATTACAGGGTTATTAAAAAAGTAAATGTAATTCTAACTAATCAATAAGATACATCAGTTTTAATTTATCAAGATTTTTAAGACGGAATTTGCACGCCAGGAAATTCATAACAAAAACTACAAATTAACTAAGTTGTCAATAGATGGCGATTAGATGCACTTCTGCGAAATAATTCAAATGTTGAATTATACCTGCCTGTTTGCCAAGTTGTGTAAACTACTTTCCGGCGACCCGACAAGCGTCCCCTCCCTCCCAGATCTAAAGTGCTCGTAACATTTTATTGTACCGCCGGACGAGACGAACACTACATTACATTATAATATCGAACCTATAGGGACCGTATTTAAATAATTTTGTCCAAGACCACTTAATAATAAATCAATATTCTACCTCCTAACTAAAAGCATATAGTACCCATATATCACGGAGTGAATTATGATAATTCACGCTTTTGTAATTCTGGCACATTCCGGTAGATAACTAAAGATAGGCGATACTTTTCATAACGATATTTTCTAGATCGAAAAATCAAAAAATCGATAAATCAAAAAATCAAAAAATCAAAAAATCGAAAAATCGAAAAATCGAAAAATCGAAAAATCGAAAATCGAAAATCGAAAATCGAAAATCGAAAATCGAAAATCGAAAATCGAAAATCGAAAATCGAAAATCGAAAATCGAAAATCGAAAATCGAAAATCGAAAATTGAAAAGTGGAAAAATCAACAGTTATGTTTAATAAAAACTTTCCATTCTACACTTAACTTTTATTTAATAAAGAAACCATAATGGTCGTGGACAAAGTATAGTATTAGACTCGCAATTTATGGCCATTATTCACTCGGGTGACTTGCGCCCCTCGCCTACGGCTCGGGACGCAAACGTCATCCTGCGTGAATAATGGCTACCATAAATTGCTCGTTTAATAATATACTATTATGAACCAGAATAAAACTTTTAGGACAATGTAATATAAACATTTGAATCTATTTTGGTTCGTATATTATTAAGTAGTTCTTTGTTCATCCAGTCTGAGCTTATTTGTTAGTTATCATTGTTTTGTTTTGTGTTTTTTTAGTGTTTTTATAGGTAGTTACACGTTACCCAGCAGTTGATCAACTGAGTTTGTTTATTAAATTTCATTTTGTTCTTGTTTGTGGTGGCGCAAATAGATTATACTTTTATGCTTAAGTAGCCCTTAAGGATAAAAGCATAATCTATTCGCTCCATTATTTATCCATCATGATTTAAAAAGCAGTGAAGCGATTGATACTGTTGACAGTTGTAAGCAAAACATGTTTGACGATGGTGAAGACGGTTAATAATAAGTAATAGTAATAATTCATTTTATTGACCTTAAATTAACCAAATCTGATGTGTCCAACACATGACTTTCCTATTTAGTTATTACAGGCTTTTCCCGATTATTTTGTACAACCTATTGCAGCAACTCTGTAAATGTTTAAAGGATAAACTAAATATATACATTTACATACATCTAACTTGAAACATTTTTCGATATATATTCACTGCAAATGAAAACACTGAAAAAATTTAATTTTACACTTTTCCTCCAGTTTTTCTATTACGGTCCATTTTAGAGAAATAATGTAAAAAACAAAAATGATAGAGATCGATATTGCAAACAACTTTTAGTTTACCAATTTTCTTAAAAATCAGAATTTGCACCTTTTATCAAATTTCTCGAATACGGTCCATTTATGGAAAAAATTGTAAAAAGTGAGAATTATAGAGAATAATATTAAAAGTAACTTTTATTTAAAGAATTTTCTTCGCCAAACATAAATAACAGATATATTCAATAAAGTAACCCCGTCCCCAGATGTTCCGACTTTATCCAAAATCTAATCAATTCACCACAGGTCGGAATAACGCTTCAATTTAACAAATAATGTTTTTTCTTTATCCGCTTTCGAGTTTTCTTCAAAATTCTAAATTTACACTAATTATCAAATATCTCGAATTCGGTCCACTTTAGAGAAATTATGTATAAGACAAGAATTATAGAAAATTGTATCACAACCAACTTTTATATAAATAATTTTCATAAAAATTTGAATTTTTTACATTTTGTCAAATTTCTGGAATACGAACCATTTTAGCAAAATTTTGTATATAACAAAAATTGTAGAAAATATTATTTGAATTAACTTTTATTCAAAGAATTTTCTTCTACAACCGTAAATAACAAATATATTCCATAAAATATAAAAATGACCCCCTATAAAGTACCCCCCAAGTGCGAACTGTGCTCAAAATCTAATCAGTTCACCGCAGGCCGGAATAAGATTTAATTTTAAAATTTGGTATTTTTCTGTTTATCCGTTCATGAGTTAACGAGTATACAGACACACACACACAGACAGCATCGCGAAAATAGTCAAAACGGATTCAGGGGATCCCAAAATGTAAAAATCCGTCAAAAAATCGATGTCGAAAAAAATCATGATTACTATACTTTCCTTATCTGTATACAGATAGGAAAGTAAAAAAACATACAATGTAAACAAAAATACAGAAGAGATAATAATAATAATAATAATAAAATTTAAACTATGCTGCAATAATCAGTGTGATAAATTTTTTGTATTTTCAATAAATATTTTAAGTACTTTTTCCAGTTGATTTTAAGAATATAAATTGGCTTAAAAGTTTGCTCTTACTTTTAACTCTTCTCAACTAATTTGTGAACCCACAAATGCATTTGAAAGGCCAGGTTCGATGTTTTCATATGCATCTTGTTCCAATTTTCACGTAAATCCAGCCAGAAAAAACAAAACTCAACATTATATTTAATATCTGACAAATTACGTTCTTATATTTTGTAATATAAAAATGAAACATTTTACAAAATCTCTACACGTTTTAAATGTTTCTCCAAAACCAGACTTAACACAATTTACCTAATTTTTGTAATAAAATAACGAACTTCCTTGCTTCCGATACTTCATAACAATATGACAACGTTGCTCGATATAAATTTGATATTTTCAGGTGGCGTCATCTATATAAGATTGCCTGAACCTAAAATTACAGGAATTACACCTGTTTTTTGTAATGTTGGTTGCGTTTTTTGGGTTAAAATTAAAAATTTTTGTGCATATAAGACTGGAAAATGAAAGCAAAAAATTAAATATTTCTTATGCGGAGCCTCTAATGGGAATATATTCTAGTTCCTGAAATAGTTTTTATAGCGATTTATGATGACTTTTTTACATGTAAAATTTTCACAAATTCGTTATTTTCTTCATTCTCTCAATTTTTTCCACTTTAAAATATATTCAGGAACTAGTTCAATACTATCAGAATATTATAAAAGGAAATCCGCATAAATTCATTGTCTAGAAAGCCCGTCTTATGTGTTGAAAAATTCTCCTATGCTAATACATTTGTTAACGCCGCCTTAATACAAAAAAGTATCCGATATCCGGATACACAGGTGTCTGGAAGGCAGAGAAAGTTTTCGCACGAACACGATCTGCCATATTGACGGGAAATCGTTAACAAAGTCCCCAGGAAATAGAAAAAACTTACCTCCAAATCGTACCTGTTCCTAATCGTGATTTTTATGTGAATCCGTAAATATAAATTTCATGGTTGAATAAACACAGTGAAATTTTTTTTTTTCATGGCTCAAATTCGGATATTTTGAACAAGACACAACATTTTTTGGCTCAAAAATGGTGAAAATTGTTGCCAGAAAAATTATTTTTTCGAATAACACATTGAAAAACATTAATTTTGCCATTATATATGAGCAGAGCCACAAAATATGTACTCATACTCGCTTTGCTTATAAAGCAGATTTTATTCAAAAATGCTAAATGTCCGACGTTCCGTTAGGTTGAGAATGTCCAGAAACTGTCCCTTGGGACTCAAAAAGTTTTTAAGGGATGAAATAAGGGAGCTAAAGGTTATGAAATACTTAGATCATTGAATAGCATTGTTAGAAATAACAACATATTTAATTCATTACAACACATGATTATTATTGTATATTTATTCAATTGATACAACTCAGTGAAGATATTATGAAATAACAGTCTGATCGAATATATTCCAAAAGTGTGTATTTGATACAATTCATTCTTTTTCTGTGGAAATTCAAATATGTTTTAACGAGAAATCAACAACAGCTGTTTTCAATCTAAGCAGGTAATCTGGATCATCTAGATTATTAATTTTACGTCTATTCCAAAACTTTAGGAATTCTCTATGTATCGATTCGCCAACCTGCTCCGACCATAAACCAAAACCTTCATCATCGTTCAAGAATTCGAGACTTTCTGTGTGGCATAGATGTGGCATAGAGTAATGTGAATTTTAACAGTTTCAGTTACTTTTGAAAGAGTAAAACCAAATTTGGTAGATTTTCACACTTTTATTTTAAAAATAAAAATTTTTAAAAAACACTAACATGACATATGTTTCGAAGTACAACTTCTTTTTCAAATGTGACTATTTACAATTCGGTATCCAATATATATACGAAATAATTTAACAAAACAAAGTACTTAAGAAAACATCAATAACATTACAAAATAAACTAACTATTTAAAGTAAATAAGGGTACTTAGGTAATTATAATATCCATCAAATAACAATAAGATAGCCCATTACCGGGATTATCTCACAGAAAACTGGGAAAGAGATTTAATAAGGGTGAATTATTATTATCTAATTGATCATTTAGTAAGTTATCTGAATTTTTAAATCTATTTATTTCAAGTGTTTCTAAATGGTTTAATTTAAGGCTCTTATTTTCTACATGTAAAATTTCAAAGTTGTCTGTAAAAGAATGATTTTCAGCTAAAATATGATTTGAGTAAGTAGAATTATTTTTGTTTTTTGTATAGCTATTATAATGTTCGGAATAGCGTTTGAAAGTACGGCCTGTTTGACCAATATACAATTTTGGACAACTACCACAATTTAATTTATATACCCCCGATTTATTATTAGGATTAATTTTACCCTTATTGTTTTTAATATACTTCCCAAGCGTATTATTGGTTTTAAAAGCTACGTTAATATTTTGGTTTTTTAAATATGATGATACCTTTTCACTAGGAGCTCCTATATATGTAAGACTCTTATATCTGCAATTTGGATCTTTAATTATGGGATAAACTTGTTGAATAGCCTGTTTAAAAAGTTTTTTCTCTAAAATGTTGTCTACTAACTTTGAATTAAAATTATTATTTACTGCGATTTGTTTAATGATATTTAATTCTTTAGTGAAGTTCTCTTTGGTAAGGGGAATATTAACTAATCTATGGATCATACTATTGTATGCTGCCAGCTTTTGTTATCTGATGGATATTATAATTACCTAAGTACCCTTATTTACTTTAAATAGTTAGTTTATTTTGTAATGTTATTGATGTTTTCTTAAGTACTTTGTTTTGTTAAATTATTTCGTATATATATATTGGATACCGAATTGTAAATAGTCACATTTGAAAAAGAAGTTGTACTTCGAAACATATGTCATGTTAGTGTTTTTTAAAAATTTTTATTTTTAAAATAAAAGTGTGAAAATCTACCAAATTTGGTTTTACTCTTTCAAAATTAAATGGATTTTCATCAAGTAAAGGCCGAAACAATAAATAGTTTCAGTTACGTCAATTGCGAGAAGAGCTGTCTTCAAATCTTAAATATGATGACTCAATTCAGATTGAACCCTCCTGACCGCAAAGCATGAGTGCACAATTTTATCCATAGCTCTAAAAGCCGCAATGAATGGTTGAAGAGCTAGAGATCCGCCCAAGTGTTCACTGATTTCTGGTTCCAATAGCACATCTGCTCGCTTAAGTAAAGTTCTGCAGGCATTCCCTTCGAAAGCCTCTCCACGATAGTTTTTTGATACCAATTTTAATTTCTGGGGCCAGAGCATAGCTTTTTCCTTGCCGAGAAGAGGTACGAGAACTATCCAAAACAAATGATTCACAAACCCTTGGAGAATGTGCAATTCGGGGATAATGCACTTCTGCAGTACTGGAACATTACCATCCTCGACGAATAGAGGTGTATTTATGGTACTCCTGGACTTGTTCGCAATTTTTTATCGCAACCCAAAGATACGAATTCTTGATAATCTTTGCGCAGATCACCGTAAGTTTTCTTCGCCAGAAGTTCTTCATCGGGAAAATCTCCGTTGTTCTCGTTTGTGGGGGGATCAACTCTATTAATGTCCGTGCGATTCCTTAAATCTTGCAGCTTCGCGAAGCAATAAGGGCAAGGGAACGAGGAGGTAGCTGTTTGTTGGCCGTTGACAATTATCAAGAGTTTCAGGTCAGACACAAATTTGAACGGAATGTCGTTTATTTTCATCAAATCAAATAATATCTTCACATTCTCATAACTCTCCTTGATCGCAGGTACTGTTGCCAACATAATTAGTTTATGGACACTTGTTACTTTGTCTACTTTGTGTCCTTTCGCCGACGAATGATCTTCATTTGAATCTGCGATGGATTCGGACAAATAATCCTCAGGAATGATGGTCATACATACTTTAAAGATAAGGTAATTCCCAATAAGATTATGTTTACTTATTACCGTATCCAAGATTTCTTCAGCATTACCCCAAATGTCAAGTCTTTTCTGTTTGACAGGGTTTTTTTCTATATCAAATTCCAGAATAATACACATTTTCCAAGAGCTTAGCTCTCTCTGAAGCCTGCTTTGTATAATAGGCTGGTATAGATTTTCGCCCTGCTGTACTTCGAATAAAGGTCGCTAGATTCTTCATTTGTTTACCTGATAGTCCGGATTCAACTTGGTAGGTATTTAATTTTTCGATCGAAAATATAGGTGATTCATCCGGTTCCTTAAGCCAAATAGTTTTATTGCGACCAGTCGTGCTCAAACTAATCACTGAAATTTTCACTGCATCTGAGATAAGAGATGAACAAATCTGCTCCTTCTGTTTCACTGGTAGAGTACTACTCAGTTTTAAAATATTTTCCCGCGCTTTCGCCTTAGATGATGTTTTTTTGACACAAGTATGACCCTTGCCCCGTCCCACTTCTTGGAAACAGTCTGCAAAACTTTGTGATATTCTTTTCTTTTGAATCTTTCTTTTGCCCTTTTTTTGGGGCTTGACTTACTTTTGATTGTTGAGATGCATGTACTCCATAATCACGATGAATAACTATGCGCAGATCGAGTATTTCACCGATAGAAAATTTTTTCCCTGTCCTTGCTCGACCTTTGTGACTAGCTGTCAAACAAATGTATCCATCGTTACACGATGAGTCACACAGTGCAGAACTACTTCTTGTGGATTTCTGAAGAATAATATCTTCCCAATTCGGCATACTTTTGAATGGACGCGTACTTTCATTTTTCTTGTGTTCATGCAGAATGAGTCGGCAAGTAACGCAATACATTTTCTTTAATAGACCGTAATTTAGATTGGGAATGTTCCCATTCTCGAGACCACCTACACAAAATTTTACTTTTAAAATAGCCTCTAACGTCACTTGGTACACTCCCGATTACTATTTCAGATTCCGCACTCGTTATCGCACTACGCGCACAGAGATCAGCTTCCTCATTTCCATCAATGCCGACATGCGATGGTATCCAAATGATACTAACAGTCCTGGAGTGTTGCTGAGCCCGTAGTAGTTCAAACTTGATCATTTTTGCAATTTGGTTTTGAGGATATATTTGTTTTATTGTTTCTATGGAGCTCAAGGAGTCAGTAAGTACTAGAGTGCAGACATAATTAGAGGAGTTTGCATATTGAATGGCTTTGTATAAGGCATAAAGTTATGCGGAGAAGACACTGGTAGTTGGAGAAAGTTTAAATTTAAAAGTATTTAAGGGTGTAACTAATGCAGCGCCAACCCCTACATTACTTTTAGAAGCGTCCGTAAAAAGTTTCTGGGCGTTATTGTAGTACTTATTTAATATTGAGGTCAGACAAGCTTTTATGGTATGTGTTTTATTAAATTCGTGTAGATCAGTATTGATTTGAGGTATGTTGATTGTTCAAGGGGGAGGGTGATCGAGATCTAAAGGCAACATTACAGGAAACTCAATGTCTAGATGTTGCAGATAAGTTCGAATTCTTTCATAATAAGGTTTAGGTGACTTTGGTTTGTTATCGAAATGATGAGATATCCGTTTGTAAAGGTGTTGTTATAAAGGGGCTTGTTTTAGTTTGAAGCTATAGATGTAGCATGTGATAAGCTTAAATACATTCGCCTCTGATGTAAAGAAGGTTCACCTGTTTCTGCATACATACTCTCAATAGGAGACGTACGAAAAGCACCAAGAGCAATACGTAGCCCAGCATTATGGATGGAGTCCAGTGGCTTCAGCGTCGATTTAGGAGCAGAGGCGTAAGCAATAGCACCGTAATCCATCTTAGATCTAATTAATGTTCTGTAGATAGCAATTAATTAATGTGATATAATCAGAACCCCAGTCTCGGTTGGCTAAAGTTTTCATAAGGTTCAGTCTTTTACTACATTCGAGTATAAGTTGTTTAATGTGTTCCTTCCAAGAGAGCTTTTGATCAAATAACATACCCAAAATTTTTACAGATGATTTAAACGTTAGATTCTTATTGTATAGTTTTAACACTGGCATATTGACTTGAGTGGATTTGGAAAATACGATACCAGTAGTTTTCGATACTGAAAATTCGAATCCTGTTTCAATGGACCATTGTTCCAGTCGATCTAGAAAGCCTTGCAATATGGATGTCATTTGAGGTACATTTTTACCTTTGATATAAACTACTAGGTCGTCGGCATACAAACGGGCTTTCATTGGTTTAGTTAGATTTTTAATTATATCATTAATAGCGATTAAAAACAGAGTTGGACTAATAATAGAGCCTTGAGGTGTTCCATTTTCTTCAGTGGTATTTACAGAGAAAGAGTTGTGCACTCTTACTGAGAAGGATCTGTTTTTCAAGAAATTGTTAACAAATTGAAGACAATTGCCACGAATGCTCCAGGAATGTAATTTTTCAAGAATTTTAAATTTCCAACAAGTATTAAAAGCTTGTTTTAAATCGAAGAAAATGGCAACGCATATTTGTTTCGTTGCAAAAGATTCGCTTACTTCACTTTCCAAATCAAGGATATTATCAATTCCTGAACGGTTTTTTCTGAATCCATTTTGTTCCGAAATTAATAAATTACAATTTTCTAATGTCCAGGTTAGACGGGAGTTTACCATCTTTTCCATCAATTTGCTCATAGAACAAGTTAAACTGATCGGCGTGTAGGAGTTAGGTTGAAGGTGGGATTTCTGATATTTTAGTAGCGGAAGTGTTATAGATTTTGACCAGATTGAAGGGAACTTGTGTTGTTGCCAGATGAAGTTAAATAACTTAAGAAGAAGTATTTTAGCAGATTCGGGAAGATGCTTTAAAAATATAACAGGAATGTCATCTGGTCCTGGATTTGTATTTTTCAGATCATTAAGACTATTGGCCAATTCTGACATACTAAGAGGAAGATTAAGTGAAGTGTTTTCGGTGGGATCGGAAAAAATATCAGTCTCTTCTGCAGCTATTTTATTTTCAAGAAAAGTGGGGCTATAATTATCATTAGATGACATCTGTTTATAGCTGATAGCAAGAATATTGGCCATCTCATGGGCAGAGCTTGTGATTTTACCATTAACTTCGAGGCTGGAAATAAAAGGTGTACTTTTTAGTCCAGAAATATTCCTTATTCTTTTCCAGACTTCTTTAATTGGTGTCGTGCTGTTTATTTCAGATACATAGCGATGCCAAGACGAGCGTTTTGCTTGTTTCACTAAGAGTTGGGCTTTGGATTTATTTCTTTTGTGTTCTATTTTGTTTTCAATGGATTTGTGTCGCTTGTATTTGTTAAATGCTGCTTTACTTGCTCGAATTACACGCTCACACTCGACGTTCCACCAGGGTACAGGCGTGTGGTTTTTAATCTTTTTTGTTTTTCCAATATATATATCTCGGCACTTTTTAGAATAATTGTATTAAAGTTTGATATGGATTCGTTAATATCGTCTGTAATTTGGAAATTCATTCCATTTAGCAGAATCAGTTTTCCATTTTGGGATAAAAATATCCGTTGAAGGAACTATCAAATTTTGTATTATTATAGGGTGGTGGTCGCTGCCATACGTAAATTCAAGAACTTCCCATGTCAAGCGTGTAGATAGTAATGGGTCGCATATGCTTAAATCTCTCCGGTATTTATGTTAAATCTGGTAGCAGAACCATTATTAAGAAATGTCAAGTCAAAATCAGACATAATGTTTTCAATAATTTTACCTCTACGGTTGGTATGTGATGAGCCCCATATTAGGTTATGTCCGTTGAAATCTCCAACAATCAAGCGAGGAGTAGGTATTTGATCCAGAAGATCTTTTAGTTCATTATAATGAACAGGATAACTTGAAGGTAGGTAGATATATATTACAGATGAAATATTTAGCAGGCGAGCTACTCACCTCTGTTACTATGACTTCTAAATTGCTGTTAACTGGAAAAACCTTGGCCACTATGGATTTTTTAATTAGGGTAGCAACACCACCTGATGAGAAATTATTATTGGCAATTCTATCTCGTCGAAAGCAGTTAAATAATTTAGGGTTGTAATTTTTTTGAGGACTAAGGTTGGTTTCTTGAACACATATGACATCAGGAGAATGCTCACCAATTAAAATTTGTAACATACCTAACCGATGGAAAAATCCATCGATATTCCACTGCAAAAGCGACGTGAATGTTAGATAAAAAAAAGACGTTATAGAAGGATAAATTATTAACTCAGCTGAGAAGAATCTGTATCGCATTCAGAGGTATCATTTCCGAGATGGGCGAAAATTTTCTTTTTTAAGTTAGTGATTTTCCTCTTTATTGAACCATTCAGATGAGGGTGAATTTTCGATAACATATGAGTGAGTCCTAACATATCTACAGTGAATCCTTGAATTACGGTAATAGGGTTTGTTGAACCACTGACGTTACTTAAAAGAAGACAAAGTTGATCATAATTAAGGACGAATGCAGGCGAATGTGTTTCGATATAAGTTTTCGTGGGTTCTAGAATATTAGTAAAGTCAGCTGTATTGGCATTGGTGGTAGACTTAGTTATTTTGGTTTTCTTGGTCTTTGGATTGGGTGTGGGTAAGACGAAGGTGCCCTCATTTTTGCCATCTTGATCTGCTTCGGGTGAAAGGATTTCATCTAGATTACGTTTTGTGTTATTGCTTAAATTTGTGTCTATGTTATGATTTTTATTTGAGGTCTGTGCAGTATTAAGTGTAACTGGTTCCATTTGTGTAAATACTGCTTGCTCCATTGGTGAGGATGATGTGTTTGTATCAATATTTTCTTCTGGGATTTGTGCGATGCCTGGAGTAGTTTTTTCGGGTTGTGAAACCGTTGGTGATTACGATATATTAGTTTGGGTAGTAGAACTAATAGGGGTATAATTTAGTAAATGTGGGTTAGTTGGAGTTTCAGCTGCATAAGTATTGGTAGTCTGCAAAGGATTAATTTCGTTCTGACTTTCGGGGCATTGAGAGGCTATGTGGCCGGATTTTTGCAATTGTAACAGCCAATATTGTCCTGAGACATAAATATCCTATAGCTAGTGTCGTCAAAATCAAGGGTGAACGAATCTGGTAATGATAAATTGTGGGGGCTGATATAAACCTGCCTCCTAAAACTTAGAATGTGACTATATTCTGGTAACGTGGAGCCGATTCTAAGGAATGTTATTGGTGACACACGATTTACACCAAATTTTTTCAGCTCTAGTAGTAATATATCGTGCGGTATTGTGGGACAAACATTAGAAAGAAGGAGTCTGATGGATGGTGTTATCAGTCTTCTGGCTTTAACGATTTCACTTTGAACTTGTATTTGTCCATGGTTATTCATAAAATCTTCTACCATCTGTTTGCTTGATAAGTACATACATATCCGATTATTGGATAGACGTGATGAAAAAAGTATAATTTGTGGTTGGATTAGGGACCCTAGTGGTATTAAATAATCTTGTAGTCGTGTGTTTTCCAAAGTGCTGAATACAATTGCTTGATTTTTAGACGGAAATTGAATTTTTGAAACTGCTGAGGAATAACTTAAGGTATTTTGTTGTAGTTGACTATTAGATGCCATAATTCAAGTTTCTTAAGTCACAGAGTGCCCAAGAAATCGAATACGGACCTGCTTCGCTGCCGAAGCATATACTTGGGTTTCGTTATCGCGATTATCGCTTGATAGCGGCGATACTAAATGTGTTATTTCATAGAAATAATATAGAAGACCAATATAAACATAACATTTAAGCAGAAATTGAAACCTACTGTGCATAAAAACGCGTCTCTGCGCCTGACATCGCAAAATAGTGTGTCTAGAAGCTTGCGCAATATGCATGACTTGTCCCTGTAGTGTTGCCAAATATATTAAACATACCTAACAGAAAAGAATTTTAAATTAATTAATTTTTAAATTATATGATTTAAACAGTTTATATCTACGAAATATCGCCACAAAATAACTTATACACATTTAAATAATCAACTAATAATATTTATGTGTAATTACATTCCCAAAAATATATACAAATACCGTATTAATGTCATTAATACCGTATTTTTAATGTTCAATAAGCGATTCACCTACAAATTCAATATTGACCTGGCAATAGCACTAAAATCCGGTGTTTCAAGGCTATATGACGATGCCCTTACAGGACCGTTTGTAGTTTATTATTTATGCCGCGTTTGAGAATCCACATCGGATGCATCTGAGATGTAGTAAGTAGTAAATCTTTGATCACGTGATTCAGTATACGTAAATGTAATGGGACAGATGTGTCCGATGTGGATAAAAAACGCTCGAGATGTAAAAAATGCATCCGATGTGGATTCTCAAACGCGGCATTAATTACACGATGAAACTGGCATTTTATTTTTAGTTTTGTGTAGTGTTTAGTCAAATCCTAGGTACAATAAAAGACATTTTTACATTGGCTAATGAAAATGTAATCAATGTATTAGGCAGCTGTTATATTTATTACAAGATTTATGTCTGCAAATCTAAACCTACCTAAGAATTATAATTATGTAAATAGAGAGCTGTATATTTATATACAGGCTGCCCAGCGACGGGGAGACATTAACGATATCGGTTTTTAGGCATTTTAAAACATAAACCCGATCTCAAGAATCTTAGGAACTCTTCTGTCACTCGATATTTTAATCGGTACTTCCTCTTCGCTTTTTGGCTGGCACAACAATTATTTACATTTCTTCATTCCTTACCGCGTTCGAACCAGTAAGGTTTAAAGAAATTAAAAAAAAAACCTACTTTAAAAATAAAGATGTTAATGATTTTCTTATGGATCCCATCTTCAGATCTTGACTTAATGTATATAAAACTGTTTCCTTTTCTAACAAAAATAATCCTAGAAATCGGGCAACGTGGTTGTTCAATTTATAATATTGAACTATTAATAATAATATTTTATAGTTTTTGACAGTTCCTTGATGGTGCTTCTTTTGTAATATATGTAACGCAAAAAATTGCCTATGGCTTTATGACATATTGTCACTTGTAAAGTCATCGCGCAGTTGGCGCTCAACCACTGCCAAGATTGCGTCTGCATCTTTCTGTGAAGGAAGGTGGTCCCTTCAGGAATCATCTCACCCTTGTAAAATCAATGTACTTTGAAATGTTTAATATCTACTGTGTTAATCTGAAGTGTAATGTTTAAATGTTTTCAAATGAAGTGAAATTAACCAAATTTGTGTTTTCTTTTATAATTCCACCAGCGCAGGAAATACAGTTGTGCCCCAAAAAAAGGTTTTGGGGCCTCTTTAAGTTGTAATCATTACAAATTTGTTCCTTCAAAGCCGGATTTCGCTCCTGTGTAGTGACAATTATGTGAAAGAAGTGGAATTCTATGGAAAAGTTCTCCAAGAAAAGTAAGAAATTTTAAATATCCCGCCAAGTGTAGAAGATTTCCCTCCAAAAATAAGCGTTGTGCTATCTCTGTCAGTTGTTGAATTCTTCTCTGCGTCTACTGTGTTAGCCGCACTACTCTCAACGTGTTCTATGCTCTCAACGTGTTCTGTGCTCTCAACTCAACTAGGCAGCCAACTCTACTCTCTAGCCTAGAAGTCGGTGTTCTTAAAAAAGAAGAAAACTGAAGACAGAAGACAGGTAATTGACAACTGTCAATTGTTTCAAGGTATTTATCTTTTGACATCTCGTAAATAAACAATTATAAAGTGAGTTTTTTTACAAATAAAACTGAAAATTGGCGTTTGTTTCTCCTACATTATAAAGTGATTTTAGATTTAAGAGTTTAGCTGTCATAAACTTCTTATCATTGTTTTATTTATATTGTTGTTTATGTGAAGTGCTCATAAAACTTAGTATTTTTATTTATTACAATGGCTGAGCTTGAACTTTTAAAACACAAACGTAATGCACAAAAAGCTGTGATCACTAGAGTTGAACTTTGGTTAAAAAGAAATGCTCAAAATGAAACGGAAACATTTGAATTTTCATCGCGTGAAGAAGATGTAGTTAAAGCATATCAAGACTATAAACAAGTGCAAGCTCAGATTGTTATGCTCGATAAAGATGAAATAATTGATTATGATGTATTTGAAAAACCTTATTACTCTGTACTGTCTAAATTGCGCAGATACATCAAAGAACTGTCTCCTCAAAATACTGGAGGGCAATCTCAGCAAATATTAGTTCAAACTGCACCACAAATAATCCCTAGAGTTAAACTTCCTCAAATAAATGTTCCCAATTTCTCTGGCGATTTAACTCAATGGAACTCCTTTTACCAAATTTACAGTACTTTAATATTTAATAACGATGATCTGACTGATGTGCAGAAACTAATATACCTTAAAAGTTATTTAATGAATGAACCACTTAAACTAATTGAGAACTTGCAGTTAACCAATGATAATCTAAAAGTTGCGTTGGATACATTGAGACAAAGGTATGATAACAATGTACAAACAATTTTTGCTCATATTAGAAAACTTTCAGACATTTCTGCATTAACTAGAGTCACTCACAACTCCCTCAGAGAATTCATTACTAAAATTAAACAAAATGTCGAAGCATTGAAGAATTTAAATGTACCTGTGCACCAGTGGGACTTGATACTGATTTTCAATTTTGTACATAAGTTAGATGTAGGCACTCGTCGAGCATACGAGTTAGACAAATGTTCAAGGCCCACCCCAGCAGGATCGTTGCCAACCTTAGATGATTTTATACAGTTTCTTGAAAATAGATGTTTAGCTTTGGAAAATACATTTCCCCCAGAGATGTCAAACAATTCTAGCATTTCAACAAATCAGAATCAAAGAATATCTAGGGTAACACATCATGTTCAATCTCAAAATCAGTCCTTTAACTTGAATCAATTTAACAAAAACTGCATTTATTGTAATATGAAAAATCACTCTATATATAGTTGTTTTCAATTTAAAAACATACAACAACAAGAAAGGTTAAATTTTGTGAGAAACAAAAAATTATGTCTCAATTGTTTTAGTAGTAGTCATCAAGTAAATGAATGTAGATCTCATACTTGCAATATATGCCAACAAAAACACAATACTCTTCTGCATAAAAATAATAATGGGTATACTTCTCGGCCTCAGAGATACAGCGATGCTACTCAAAACCACAATTTGGCATTAGTTTCCCCTCAGTCAACTAGAAAACATAACATGCCTGCTCAAAACAGAAGTGTTCAAAATAATCAAAACCAACAAGTGTTTTTAAACCTCGATCAGCAAAATACTAGTTCAAATTATCAATCTCTTATAAATAATCAAAACAATGCACGCAGTTCTGCTTTAGAACATGGTTCGAACAATTCTTTAACTCAAAATTCTCAGTCCAGTGACCACACTGCTTTGACTACTCGCACACCTAGCGGTGAAGTATTATTAGCTACAGCTGTAGTTACTGTATATACAGCTGATAATAAACCCCTCAATGTTAAAGCTCTATTAGACAGTTGTAGTACAACATCTCTCATTACAGAATCTCTAGCTAAAAAACTGAACTACCCCCTACAGCAACAAAGTGTCTCCATTTCAGGTGTGAATGGCACTGTGACCCACTCAAACAAAATTATCCAATTAAAAATACACTCTAATGTGAATAAATCCTTTAGTCTCAATATAGCTTGTTCAGTTCTAAAAAGAATTACAAATTCTCTTCCTCACTATCCTTTACTGAAAGTAAAAATGGAATTACCTCAAGATATCATCCTCGCAGATCCAACATTTAATGTTCCCTCTCATATTGACCTCTTATTAGGTGCAGATGCATACTACTCACTGATATGTGGTGACATTATTAAATTACAAGACACATTTTTGACATTAATAAATACAGAACTTGGATATATCATAGGTGGGCCTATAGCATCTCAATATATATGTAACTATGTAGAAAGACCTGTTGTCACCCCTTCTGAAGATTTATGTTTCTTCTCACAAGCTTCTCTTGAAGAAACTGTGGAACAATTCTGGAAAATTGAAAACCTCACTGTTTCTCATAATACGAATCTATCTCGTGAAGAACAATATGTAGAAAATGAATTTTTAGCTACAACTAAATTATTAGATAGTGGATATTTTCAAGTTAATTTACCATTAAAAAGTTCCACTGCACATTTGAAACTAGGTTGTTCTTATTATATTGCGGAAAAACAATTTCTGTCTCTGGAAAAAAGATTTGTGCATAATAGTACTTTATTTTCTCAATACAAAGCATTTATAGAAGAATATATTTCACTTGGCCATGCAAAAATAATACCTCTTAACTTAAAAAATGAAAACAATGAAAACAAATATTTTTTCCCCCATCATCCTGTGATAAGAAATGATCACCAAACTACTAAATTAAGAACTGTATTCAATGGCAGTCAAAAAAGCTCAAGTGGTGTTTCTTTGAATGACATTATGCACAAGGGTTTCACAGTTCAACCAGAGTTGTTCGACATTCTGTGCAGATTTAGAAGTTATAAATTTGCGTTAACTTGTGACATTCAAAAAATGTATCGACAAATAAAAATAAATCCCTCGCAAACATTTCTTCAGAATATACTGTGGAGAGATGATCCCCAGGACTCTATCAAATGCATAGAATTACTGACGGTAAGCTATGGAACTAATAGTGCTCCATATTTGGCAACTAGAGTCCTCAGTCTATTAGCTTCCTCCAATCCTCATTTGAAACTAGCTTCCCAATCTCTGTTACAACAAACATATGTTGATGACATACTCGGAGGTACAAATTCCTTAGATGATCTACAAACATTGTACTCCCAACTGACTATATTACTCAGTTCTGCCAATTTTCCTTTACATAAATGGAACTCTAACAATAAATTATTTTTGAAATCCATAGGTGATTCATCTCAACAAGTTCAAAATATCTCCCCTGAAGGCACTTCTAATAAAGTACTTGGAATTTGTTGGAACCCAGATCTAGATTACTTCTCAATTTCTCTACCTACTTCCTCTTCTATCTCTTGTGCATCTAAAAGAGACGTTTTGTCAAAAATTGCACAGATGTACGATCCCTTAGGTTTTATAGGACCCATAATAGTGGTTGCAAAAATAATAATGCAAAAACTATGGGAAGAAAAGTTAGGCTGGGACAGTGAGCTAAATCCTGATTTATTGCGAGAATGGCTCAATTTTTATAATAAAATCTCTTATCTCTCTAATTTGAAAATACCTAGATATTTTTTAAAAAACCCACAGTTCTCATCAATTGAAATCCATGGTTTTGCTGACAGCAGCATTCGAGCTTATGGAGCTTGTTTATATGTTAAAGTCATATACCTAAATAACACAGTATCTTCTAATCTTATAGCTTCAAAAAGTCGTATAGCCCCCTTGAAAACAATTACTTTAGCTAGGTTAGAACTTTGTAGTTGTTTACTTTTGGCACATTTGTTACAAAAGGTCTTATCAATTTTTAAAGACATCTTCTCTTTTTCCAGTATAACTTTATGGTCAGACTCTCAGATTGCATTAGCGTGGATTTCATCCCCCTCCTCTCGTTGGAATGTTTTTGTGGCAAACCGTGTATCTGAGATACAACAGTTGACTGAAAATGCTACATGGAAATATATTCCTTCAACTGACAATCCAGCTGATTGTCTATCTAGAGGCATATCTCCCCAAGAACTCTGCCATTTCAATTTATGGTGGCATGGTCCTCAATTTCTAACAGATGTGAAATCTGACAATAATTCAAATTTTTCACCTCTTAACATTAATAAATTAGACCTCCCAGAACAAAGGAAGGTTAAGCCTGTTTTGCATGTTATTCATAAAAAAATTTGGTCAGAAATATTTTCGAAATATTCTTCCTTTTATAAATTGCAAAGAGTCATAGCTTTTTGTTTCCGATTTGTAAACAACCTAAGAAAAAACTCACAAAAAATTACTGGACCCTTAAGTACAGAAGAATTAAAAATTTCTCTCCATTTTATAGTAAAAATTATTCAAGAAGATAATTTTTCCCTTGAATTTAAAGAATTAAAATCTTCAAAACCTCTTACAAATAAACAAATTGCTAAACTAAACCCATTTATTGATCAATTAGGATTACTTCGAGTGGGCGGTAGGCTCTCTTTTTCAACTCTTAAGTATGATCAAAAATTTCCAATGTTGCTTCCCTCTAAAAACAATTTGGTTAATCTTATGTTAAAAAACGAGCATATAAGGTTAGGTCATGCAGGACCCCAAAATGTATTATCCAATTTTCGCCTTAGATTTTGGCCACTAGGAGGACTTCGAGAAATTAAAAAGATAATAATTAATTGTATTGTGTGCCATCGCTTTAAAGCACAGTCAATCAATCAGCTAATGTCAGATTTACCCCCCTCAAGAATTACTCCCTCTCGACCGTTTACAAATACTGGTTTAGATTTCGGAGGACCTCTATTTATTAAATCATCTAATCTGAAACGAGCTCCTATACTCAAATGTTATTTTTGTGTGTTCATATGCATGGTAACAAGGGCTGTCCATATCGAGTTAGTGTCTGACTTATCAACAGAAGCTTTTTTACTTTGCCTTAAAAGATTTTTATCACGAAGAGGAGCACCTCATACCCTACATAGTGATAACGGTACTAACTTTGTAGGAGCTAGTAACCAGCTACATGACTTGTATCTGTTTTTCCGCAAAAAGGAAAATGTTGACCCAATTTACAATTTTCTAGCCTCCAAAGAAATTCATTGGAAATGTATTCCTCCTCACACCCCTCACTACGGTGGTATATGGGAACGATCTATTCAGTCCACCAAGCACCATCTTCGTAGACTGATTGGAGACTCTCACTTTACGTTCGAGGAACTTTCTACAATTCTGTGCCAAATAGAGGCAATATTGAACTCAAGACCTCTCTTGCCCTTGTCATCAGACCCTTCAGATTTATTAGTGTTAACCCCTGGGCATTTTTTAATTGGTGCCAGCCTTACATCATATCCCGAAAAAGATATTTCTGAACTTCGTGAAAATCGAATTAAGCGTTGGCAACGCTGCATTAAAATTCAACAACTATTTTGGAAATACTGGTCTGTAGAATACCTCAACCATTTACAAAATAGACCCAAGTGGTATGTTGCTAAAGAAAGTATAAAACTTAATGATATTGTTCTTTTAAAAAAGGAAAATACTAAACCGCTCCACTGGCCACTGGCTAGAGTCATTGAGTTAATTCCCAGTAGAGATACAAAAGTTAGATTAGTTAAAGTTAGAACTCAAACGGGAATTTACACAAGAAATATTACTGATTTATGCCCTCTCCCTTCTTCAGATGATGGGACTCTATAACCCTTACTTTGTAACAATACTGTTTGTAATATTACACTTAGGTTTAAGTAGACGTTATTTATAATGTCTCTGGTTACTTATTTAATCTTTACCACTATTTTATTTTTATTCATACCCCTGTAACAGTTCATTAATTGTTCAAGAAACTTAAATAGTGTTTTACTTCATTTTTTGTAATTGCGAAATTGCTCTTCCATATTTTGAGTTAATTTTCTGAAATTTTTGCCTCCTTTCATTCTATTGATTCTTACGAAGAATCAATGGGGCGGCATTATGTTCAATTTATAATATTGAACTATTAATAATAATATTTTATAGTTTTTGACAGTTCCTTGATGGTGCTTCTTTTGTAATATATGTAACGCAAAAAATTGCCTATGGCTTTATGACATATTGTCACTTGTAAAGTCATCGCGCAGTTGGCGCTCAACCGGCTCAACCACTGCCAAGATTGCGTCTGCATCTTTCTGTGAAGGAAGGTGGTCCCTTCAGGAATCATCTCACCCTTGTAAAATCCATGTAAAATCAATGTACTTTGAAATGTTTAATATCTACTGTGTTAATCTGAAGTGTAATGTTTAAATGTTTTCAAATGAAGTGAAATTAACCAAATTTGTGTTTTCTTTTATAATTCCACCAGCGCAGGAAATACAGTTGTGCCCCAAAAAAAGGTTTTGGGGCCTCTTTAAGTTGTAATCATTACAGTGGTAAAGAATTATCGCTCAACATACATAAAAAAATATTTCAACGAATTGAGAATATCCTACCATTTTGAAGTATGTTAAAAAAAAATTGTTAATAAAGTGAAAAGTAGGGCATGAACATATATTATAAAGTATATAAAATGATAGATAAATCCAGTTTAGAAGGTATTATAAATAAACTGTGGAAATATCGAGAATCTCGATTTTGAATCGGAAAAATATTCTACGCAATTTAGTATGAAAGCTGATCAAAATGAAATACAAGAACGACAAACTGTTATTGACAACTTTCTTCAAACGTTTTCTATTTTTCCGAAAACTAACTAGATAGTTCGAAAATCATTTCCTTCGTTAAAACGCCTCTTGTTCCGAAAAAGGTACACGCCTGCCAACATTCATCGTTCATTAAAAAAGTGGTAGATACAAAACGCTTCGTATTGTAAGGCCAAAATATATTTAGAAATCGAAATAGTCATATAAACAAAAAAATCATATGAGTGAGATAACTACCAAATTAATGATTTACAAGTTTATTCCTATTATTTATAAAATAGGTTTGCAATGTGCTGGTGTGGAATGTTATCATCGACTAAAAACTTTAAATCTTTGTATTAAATTGATCGAAAACAAACTATAAATTGGTTTAGGCTATATAGAATGTTTCTAGTAAGCAGCAACTAATTTTTATTATGGAACCGAAAGTGAAACAGAAAGGATGTTATGCTGCCAAAAAGGGCTGATTTAAATAATCAAACTAAATAAATTAATAACGTATTTGACACCTTACCTTTTGGAATATTGGACTGATCGGCGAGCGGCACACATGAAGCAAGGGCACAAATATTAAGCGACGGCGAACGAACTTGTTACTTTGTTGGCGATACATCGATGTCTCTTGATTCTTTTAAAAGGTCCAAAGCATGAACCGTTTAGGTGGGGCAAAGTGTCAAAATAGATAACGCGAATTTAAATTAAGAAATTAATAAAGAAAATAAATCCATTCTAGAACAGAAAGACCCTTTTAAAAAGGTTCAAAATTAAAATAAAATATGTACCAAGTAAATGTAGTAGTATTTTTAAATTTTTTAATTTATATTGAAAATGGTAACATGAAAGGTTTTCTGTCTAACGACTCATAGTCTCGGCTGACAAAATGTAAAAAAATATCGAACATAATATTCCTGGGCCCTATTTTGCACTCCCCAGATTAAATTTAGTTGTAGCAAATGATATTATCAAATAAGATGTCAAATCACAAGCAAAATCTCGTGACTACAGTACTAATGATTGCCTGTTTGGAAAAGTATCTTTGTTTGTAAATATTTATATGCATAGTTATATAAACAAAATCCGCCCATTATGTATATACGTTTAGTTACCGACCCTAGTAGATAGGCAATTTGTTATTGTTTTAAGTTTTACCGTAGGGAGAGAGAAAATCAATATTAGGATAAATGATCCAGCTCCTTTCTGGTTACGTAGGTACCTAAAAAGTATTTTAGTTTTTGGTTAAGTAATTAATTATTGTAACAGTGATTTTCTTGTGATAGTACCTAATTTAGATTGTGGATTAAAGTTTTTGTATATAATTTCGCTGTTTAATAATAAACGTAGTCAAAACCGGAGCACGTGGTTTTTCTGGAAAGTATTTTTAAAATCACAAGCAAAATCTCATGACTACTGTACTAATGATTGCCGAAAATTAACTAATTCATATTTTATGCCATATCTTTCTTAATAAGGACTGTCAGAACCATATTTACCTTAACTTGAAATTTTTTTTGTTTTTTGTATAGAATCATCTCTAAAAATGTATGATTGAAATATCGTGCGAACTATTTGTTCGATCAATAAAAAACTTGCACCGGTCCTGTTCGCACCAGCACCGTTATACGCATGAGCTCCGACACACTATTTTCTCCTTATGGTTTCATTTTTGATATATGGAATCGGCTTTCTATACTATTTCTATGGTTTATTTACTACTTACGTTAGGAAAAGGACAGGTTTTAATCGTAAAATTTAAATGGTTTTCCACTTACAGTTGTTATATACAGTATTAACAATAGTTTAATCACAAGTAAAGAAAAAAATACTTTTGTTTTCCACACTAAACAATGAAATAATACGGAGACCATCGAAAACACAGTCTCGTCTGTTCAGTCAGGACCGAACCCTCAATCAATATTGATTTGTTTACAAATATTTGTAAACAAATTTATATTCAAGCGAGCGAAGGACGCTCCCACGACTTCCTTGATAGAGTTGCGGTCGAATACATGCTAATCGGGAAGATTGTGTGTGTACTCTCTATATGTACAGATCCATGAATCATATTAAAATCTCGAAAATTTCAGGGATTTATATCCAGAGGCTGGAAATGAGTTGTTTTTTTTGCAGGGAAAACCAGCGCCTTTTCTTGTGTGTAAAAAAGAACCTTGTCACTGAATCCCAATTTGTGAAATTCGGAGACAATGTTTTTGTCCAATTTCGACCCAACCGAACGTCGGACATTTAGCATTTTTGAATAAAATCTGCTTTTTAAGCAAAGCGAGTATGAGTATATATTTTGTGGCTCTGCTCATATATAATGGCAAAATTAATATGTTGTGTCTTGTTCAAAATATCCGAATTTGAGCCATGAAGAAAAATTTTCACTGTTTATTCAACCATGAAATTTATATTTACGGATTCACGAAAAAATCACGTTTAGGAACAGGTATGATTTGGAGGTAAGTTTTTTCTATTTCCTGGGGACTTTGTTAACGATTTCCCGTCAATATGGCAGATCGTGTTCGTGCGAAAACTTTCTCTGCCTTCCAGATATCTGTGGATACTTACAAAACGACTTCGGTTTTTTCTTTTTTAATAATTTGATATTGGAGAAAACAAAACAATTAAATATATTCGAGGAACTCCTCAAATTGTTGACCAAAAAAACTAAATAACCCGGGTATGGTAACATGGTTACCATATTTTAATGTTACGCCACTGGCACTAGATTCGACACTGAAGTTACAGCAAATGAGAGTAGAGTATCTTGTCTGGGACTACTTTTTACTACGCCAGGTGGCGAGTGTTCTGTGGAGTCCACCGCGTATGAAGAGTCAGTTGGTCTAGCGCGATTGCGTAAGACGGTAGTCAGCTCGGACATACATTGTGTACCTACACACGACATACACACGTGGTTTAAACATACAAACAGTACAGCCGGTCTTCCAGTGCATACATACGAACAATCCTCACATTCATATTTGCGCGAATAAACACTCAATTATATAGTTACATCATTTACTCGTTCCTCGTTCTTAGTTATAATTTGTTAGTTCTTGTTCCAATATTAAAGTGTGTTTTTCACCATAACCTACGTGCTTTACTTACCACTAGCCACCTCATCCTACTACACCTCATATAATTAATTGTTCAGCAATTGATGTTAAACAATTTCGTGTCTTTTATCACAATGTTGGCGGTATGAGAACAAAGTTAAGAGATCTTCATCGATCAGTCGCCTTATGCAACTACGATGCAATCATCTTGTGTGAAACCTGGTTAAATTCGGACTATAGTGATTCTGAATTGCGCCTTAGTGATTTTAATATTTTTCGTATGGATCATTGCGATCTACAAGATAATCATTTACAACGTGGCGGTGGTGTACTTATTGCTGTAAGAACATTATATTCAGCCAGTTCAGTTCCAGCCCAAATAAATATGGTAGAACATGTTTTTGTCCAAGTAAAAACAAATGGTAAAAACATCCTTTTGGGATGTTGTTATATTCCTCCTTCCTCTAGTCATGAAGTATATCAGACTTTTTGTGATAACTTAGGCTTAGAGGCTGAATATTCGAATAATTATAGTTAATAATTTAAGTTTTTTAAATGTTTATCAAAAAAATGTCATTGCAAATTCTAGACTAAAAATGTTAGACTTGGTATTTTCATAAATTGAAAATTTAATTGTGTCTAAGGCTTTAGATCCTCTTTTTCCCTCAAGCATACATCACGAGCCTTTAGAAATTAATATAATAACCCATTACTCCCATTTAAATCACATTGCGGAAGAGTGGTATTTTGATTTACGAAACGCAGATTTTTTCAGCATTAACAACTTTTTTGCAGACATTGAATGGGATGAAATGTCTTTTTTAGGTGCTAATTGTAGAATAACTAATAAACGTTCTGCTAATTAAACATTTATTAACTCCAAAAAAAATACAAGCACAGCTTATACAATACAGCTAAAACACTCTCTTGGCGGCAACGGTTTGCGTCGATTTCGTCGCGCATCGCTTAAGCTCCGCCTTCGAAGGGAAAAGACGGTTTTGGTGTTCAGAAGCGTACTTAGGTAAGGTGTTGAGTCGTGCGTATAATTTCGTTGATTGTATAATTTCGCGGAGCCTATAATTTCGTTGATTGTATAATTTCGTGGAGCCTATAATTTCGTTGATTTTGTTTGAGTTAAAGGTACTGTTATTATTTTGGTGACTCTTTAGCTATGAGTAGAATGAGTGAAAAAAAAAAGACATCATTCTGTTTGTGCAGTCAAAAGCTGTTTTAATAAGGGTTATACCTGCAAGAAAACATTCTTTAGTTTTCCCAAGGACCCAAACCGATAAGTACCACATTATAAGAAATTTTCATTGTTAAAAATATAATTTATACAGGGTATCCCATTAGTGCGTTATTGTTCATTATTTTGTTGTAGACACGCAAGAAAGTTTTAAATAAAAGTTATATGGATTTGAAAAATACCTACATATTTTAAAAATATCTTTGGATATACAGGGTGTCACGTTTTTGCCTGGCAAATTAAAATGTATGTTTTTTAAATGGAACACCTTTTATTTTCTTTTATGATAAAATTATTAACACCCTAAATTATTGTAAAGACGAATTGATACAGAAAAATTTTATCAGGTATGTGTGTGGTTACCTTTAAATAAAAGCCTTGCGGATCCACTCCTCTGCGATACCTGTCTTAAATATAACAAAGATCACGTTGAATTAGATGATTTTTCATTTTATTGCTTTTTAAAGGCATATGATAACGCCAATCCAGATACATTTGGAAATCTGCAACTGTCAAATGATGAATTTGTAGAACTAATATTCAATATTGAAAAGATATTTCAAAATAATTTTGAAGAATTGGCTACAAAAAATAACATTTGTACCACACTTTTAGAATTAATTAACCCAATACCCTTTAGTCATCCATGCTAACGTTTTCCAAAAGAATAACTTATTTTATTGTATGTTTAATCTCAATAACTAAAAAATATACTGACAATTAGTTTGACAGAATTGTCATTTATTTAAAATTTTAAAAATAATAGCAGTCGGTTGATCAAAATATGAACGGTGATTGGCGAATTTATTTTTTTTTGCAGTGTTCTCACTACCTAGAATGGATATGAAATATATTCGTTCAATTGAAGGCAATAGCATACTTTTTCGTTTTGTAATCTGTGCATGGATATTAGCCAATCTACGCACATACTACAAAACGAAAAAATATGTTATTGTGTTCAACTACGAATATATTTCATATCCATTTTAGGTAGTGAGAACACTTTAACAAAATTAAATCTACAAATCACAGTTCATATTTTGGTCACCCAACTCCTATTATTTAAATTTTTTTAAATAAGTGACAATTCTGTTAAACTAATTGTCAATATATATTTTAGTTATTGATATTAAATATACATTAAAATTTTTGTGTAGACTCGATAAATAATAGCATTTTTGTTTTTATTGTGTCCACGTTTAAAAAAAAATAAATTTTAATCAAACTACATGATGCTAATTTAATTACGAGTATTAAAACTAAAGTCCTGAAAGTTTCGGTGAAGATGAGGACAGAGCATCTGCCTTCCACGCGAAAAGCCGGGATCGAATCTAGGCCGAGGACTAATTAATTTTTCATGTTAATTTTATTTTATAAATTAGTCAACTTCGTAAATTATTTTAAAATTAGTTATTTTGTCTAAATAACCTAAAATAATTTTTTAAATTTGTAGATTTTCGTTAGTGGGTCGTAGAAAAAATATATTGACCATATCGAGTGGATTGTTCATATCACAATCAGACGATTGAGTACTCCGCATACGACGTCGTGCTCAAACTTCGTCTTTGTGTGATATTGCTATCATATCCACCCTTGTTGAACAAACTATAATTTATTTGTTTTCTTGGTTTAAACCAAAACTTAAGTTTTACATCAGAAATAGGAACTAAATTAATTTACTTTTCAAGTTTTCTTATAAAAATCGATATTACTTTCTCCAAGTACAAATTTAGTACCTACCTAAAATAAGTACTAATTATGTAATATCGTGTAATATTGTAATTCAAATTTCACATTACTATAAAGTTTCAAAATTCCCTACTTCGGTATGGTCAGATAAAAATTGAATATATTATATTAATAAAAACTGTCAAAGTATTACTTCTACAAATCTGTATTTCAATTAATAAGAATACATCTAAATATAACCAATATTGTTAAAATAAAAGCACAAATTCTTTATAATTCCAAAATACCATAGAGTTCCCAGACCTCAGTCGAAGCATTCGTTTATCTAGGTATAAACCCTTTGCGCGAAGAGTAACACTTGTCAGAGATACGGGGTACCACTTGATTTGCATCCACGAGCGTGACACAATTCTTTAACAATTGAAGCCCTTGGTGTAAAAAGGATCCAAACCACAATTTGTCGTGAAGTGACTGTTTTAGCTCAAAACATTTGTTAACCAGGATTTACTAGCCACATACAAATTATTTTACCTCTAATCCGAAAGATGTGCTATTTTTCGTAATATTTATATTTAAATAATGTTTCTAATTATATTTGACAGATTTAAAACAAATTAAAAATTTAATTTCCCAAAACTTACTTAATATGGCATGTAACCAACCTCATTACGCCAAGGTTTTCAATTTTTTCAATAATAAAAAAATTGTTTAATCCGGGCCCGACTTTTCCTTCGAATCTAACAGAGATAGCACCATTCCGTCTTGCTTGGTTCTCGACCGCCAGATCAAAGACGCCGACACGGAGTTGTGGAGCTGTATTGTATAAGCTGTGATACAAGTCTCTCTCGACCACGTTGCTAGCTCACCTAACCTCGCTTCCAGGTGTGCCAACAACTAAGTCTCAAAGTAACTAACTTACATATATGTAATATGAGTTGCCTAACACCACATCTCTCTTCACATATATATATTTTTTTATACAATACAATTAACATTTAACACGTACTATTAACTTAAAACATAATCAGTTAAATGAGCAGGTGCTTTTAAAACCCTCTTAGGTCTAGCTACTGTTTCGATTTCAATGTCAGTTTCTTGGTCTTTAGACATTACCTCACTTTTACGACCCCATTCGCTTTCTTTTACACACTCACTTTCTTCTACTACACTGTCTCTTTTGCTATACTATTTCTAATATTACAATCCTTAACAACACTTTCCTTTCTTCCTTCGTTATTATTAATACAACTATTATCCATAGTATGAGTGATTGAATCAGATTTTATATTTTTAAAATAATAAGGTGCAAAGATAAGACGCCAACGATTTCGTCTGTATTGACCACTATCGGTTTCAACTATATATGATCGTGGCTCTGAACAAATTTGAACTATTTTCCCATACTTTCTGATGTCGATCACCCAAACTGAATCACCTATATTTAAAGGATTCATATCCTTGGTTCTGTGTCTGGCATTGTAATGTTCTGCCTGATTGTCTTTTATTTCATTTTGTTTTTTTGAGAAATATGGTAAGGGATCAATGACCTTTGTTAAATTACTAGGTAGTTGGGGAAGAATGGTACGCAATTTTCTAGAAAATAACAATTCAGACGGTGAGAAACCTGAATCTAAGGGAGTTGTGCGATAAGCTAACAGGGTTAAACAATACTCCTTAATTTTTTTTAGGCCAGGGTCATTACCTTGTTCCTGAATGATTTGTGATAAAAAATAGTCTTTAATTGGAAGATTTTTTATAATGGAATAAATGTACTTATCTACCTCTTTATCTGTTAGTTCATCATTTTCAGGCACTGAATTTGTTTGTGGGCCTCTACTTAGAGCATCAGGGATGACTAAGTTTTTCCCTGGGGTGTAAATAACTTGATATCTATACCTCATTAATCGCATCCGGAATCGTTGTAGTCTAGGTGACAAATCATCTATATTTTTAGTTTGCAATATTTGAAGGAGAGGCTTATGGTCCGTTTCGAATATTAGATTTTTAATTCCTCTAATATAATCAGAAAATTTTTCAGCTGTCCATGTTAGAGCTAATGTTTCCTTTTCGATTTGTGCATGTCTACCTTCCACTTGTGTTAATAACCTGGAAGAGAAAGCTACGATTTCCTTAGTCTTATCCTCCCCTTATATAGAATGGAAAAATGAAGTCAAATATCTAGGCCTAACCCTGGACAACAAACTTCTCTGGAACACACAAATAAGGCCACAAAAGCCCTAATGGTATGCAGAAACATGGCGGGTAAACGATGGGGATGTAACCCAAACATACTGCGATGGATGTATACTGCAATAGTGAGACCAATCATCACTTACGGGGCTATAGCCTGGAGTAACAGAACTAGTTTAGTTACTACGAGAGCTAATATCTCAAAAGTACAAAGACTAGCCTGTGTTTGCATTACTGGTGCAATGAGAACCTGTCCTACGGCCGCAATGGAGGTGATCTTAAACCTCACCCCTCTACATTTGATGATAGAGAATGTGGCAAAAAGGACACGATATAGAATGATCAGGAGCGGAGTAATCAGACGAAAGTCTACTTGCTTCAGGACTAAAGATACCTGGGACATGCCCCAGGATGAAATGCAAAAGAAGTACAGTTTTGTGAAAAACTTCAAAACCACAGAGCTGGGCTGCAAGAAAGAATGGAGCCAAGAATCCATCGCGCTTGCAACCGAAAGACGTGCTATTCAGTGGTACACGGACGGTTCCAAAACCATAGAAGGAACTGGAATAGGACTGTATGGGCCGAGAACCAAGCACTCCGAAAGCTTGGGAAAATACCCAAGCATCTTCCAGGCGGAAATTCACGCCATCGAGAAGTGTATCCAGTTTAACATCGAGAGAAACTATCATAGACAAGAGATTATCATCATGTCCGATAGTCAAGCAGCCATCAAAAATGGTATGGAGATGCCTAGAACAATTGAATGAGCTAGGCGAGAAAAATAGAGTTACTCTCACTTGGGTCCCGGGACATAACGGGGTACAGGGTAACGAGATTGCAGATAGTCTTGCAAGGAAAGGGGCTCAAACACCCTTTGTAGGACCTGAGCCGTTCTGCGGTATCAGCAGTAACATAATATTAGAAGAGATTAAAAAAGAATTGGGTAGTAGAAGAACCGATAATTGCAACAATCTCTTGGGGCTGAGACAGGCCAAGATACTTCTGGGTGAATATAACCAAAAAAGATCGGAAGCCTGCATCTGCCTGAGCAAGAACAGGCTACGTATTGT
>CAKMHV010000005.1:703692-734934 GCA_927349885.1 Psylliodes chrysocephalus
GGTGCGTTTTAATCGTCCGCTTCTGCTTCCGGAATTGTCGGTTTAGTCGTTCTAACCTGTCAGATTAAAACAAGAAAACCGACAATTCCGAAGCAGAAGCGGATGATTAAAACGCAGCTATTAAAAATATTGCGCCAAGATGTAGGCAACACGTAATAAGGGTTCAAAATGGCGGAGTTTTCTATCTTCTTTTAAAAGGCACTCAGAAAGCTGCGCAGTGCGACCATTCTCCGTATAGTAAAAGAAAATCAAAGTATATGATATACAAGGATTCAAATCCAAGGTGACCAATAATGGGGAGGATGTACAAGTGAATCCTGAAAGCATATATTTCACCGGATAGCACTCCTCAAGAAATCTGATGAACAAATTAACCTTCCGGGGCGCATATTTACACATCCTCCTATACGATGGCACCAGGGTGCTGGAGTCTATGCCGGTAGGCATAGCCAGGTATGGGTTAAAATTTTTGGTGGCGGCCTCCTCCCTACGAGAAGTCGTTGCTTCGTTTTCTTGCATATTTTCTTTTTTTTTTTAATCCCAAAACACTTCAAATGCGTCATTTGAATGACATGTCTATTAACGGCATTTTAGTACACGACCGTTTAACGGCAGTTTAAATACAGCCATTCTTATATAGGATGCAGACACCCTTGCTCACTGATTTCAGCACTCGGAAAGGCCTCATTCATTAATGCCTAAATCAATGAGCTTTTGTAGCGTAATTGTAGCCACAAAGGCTAACAGATTTCAGCACCCTGGTGCCAACGTATAGTAGGATGTGTAAACATGCTTCCGCTTTTTATTTTCCGTTTGCCGCGTAACCCACCCTTTCTCAAATCGGTGCATTTCTATATTCTTTAAGCATTAAATTAGTAGTAGTATCTCAAAGTTTGAAGCGTGAGTGTATTTTTGTTCTTATGTTATAAAAGATTGCGGAGTGAGAATCCGCCGCCAGTTGCCAATCCCATTTTTGACCACACTATTAATATATGTGGAAAGTTCATGTGTGTAGAATTTGACACCTATATGTTTGGAATGTCACAGTGAATAGTTTTATAATAAATTTTTTTTTTGTGTATATTACGTTGATTTTATGTTTTTAGTAGCTAGTTTCAGGAATGTTAAACTTTTCTGATGTTTTTCTAATAATGCCAAAAATACATGTTCCTTTATGTTTTTTTGTTGTAAAATTAATGTTGTTTAATTATTTTTGATGCTTTTAAATAAATAAACAAAAATAATTGCAAACTGTTTTATAATTGGCTCAAATTTATTATGCGGACTCACAGTCCGCCGCCATCGCCGGATCACAAAAATTTCACGCCAGTCCCGGAAGGTTAAAGAATTCTTCAATTATGAGTTGGCACCCTATCCGCTCTCTCTATTTGATGCAGTTAGAATGAGGAAGACTCCAAGATCAGTATTATATGATTTCTTCTTCACCAAGTAGTGTGGAAGAATGGTAAAACATTCCAATTAACCCTACCCAAATACGTTTATGATTACCTGCGATAAGTGTGGTGTTTTATGACTACCCAGAAGATCTGCCCACCAGGATAATCAAATTTGCCAAGAGAAGCCGCTGAAACAAAAACTCACACTACTCCCGAGGTCATCTTTACCAAGTTAATGGTGGTGACGATGACTCAGAAGCAATTCCTTTTCATCGACAGAAATAAAGTACGTGTCATTAGCTTGATTAATGAGAGGCTTGAAGGTAAAGGCTTCTCAGTAAAGCAATCTAATGCGGTCATAGACCACCTGATTGTAGCCACGGCCTTTGTATAACAGGAGCATGAGAAGTTTGTGGTAGTTGGTGAGCACCTCTTCATTATGCTCAATGCTTTATCCACACCTTCAGCAAACATATACAGGGTGTTATTGAAATACACGTACATATTAAAACTGGGTATTGCGCAGATCCCCACTGAATGTAGAAAAATATTATTTTTTAAAAATACCCCTTATTAAGGGAGTTATTAATTTTTGAAAATTAATTCTAAAACAAACGTACTTCACTGATATGTTGAGGATGACCTATATAAATTAGGTTTATTTACCTATTTTAAACATCAACAGTAATTAATATGCAAGTTTTTGTCAGATGATAAGAAAACTAGTCTTGTAAGAAATAACCATGTTGCCAAGATTTTCGAATTAATTTCTATTTCCGAAGACTGGTTTTTACTACCCTCGTTATCAAAAAACTAGAATATTTGATAAATGATTGTTTTTAAACTATACATTTTTGAAACTATAGATTATTGAAATTTTAGTTGATTTACGAATCTGGCTAACACGAGCGCGTCATTTCCAAGTTGGTAAAAAGTGTTGTTACGATTACTTTTAAATATTTTTTTACGATGCCACTATTTACGAATATTGAACTAACGGATATAGTGCTGGTTTATGGGGCAGCTGGAGAAAATTCTCGGCAAGCACAAATCCTGTATCGCGAACGGTTTCCAAATCGGAGAATTCCGGACTGTCGTACGTTTATTTCAACTGTTCAGCATCTAAGAGACCATGGAAAATTTGAGAGTGTCAATGCAGATCGAGGGAGAACAAGAACACAAAGAACATTGGCGGCCGAAGCAGAAATATTGGAAGCTGTTGAAAACCGGCCTCAATTAAGTTGTAGAAGACTAGGTCTTGAAATTGGAGTGTCCTCATTTGTTGTGTGGCGGACACTTAAAGAACAGGGTTTACATCCTTATCACATCCAAAAAGTCCAGGCCTTATATCCAGGTGATGAAGAAAAGAGAGTGGAGTTTTGTGAATGGATGATTCAAAAATGTGTTGATATTCCTGATTCTCTAAAAATATTATTGTATACTGACGAGGCTTCATTCACTCGTGATGGCGTGTTCAATATGCACAATACGCATATTTGGAGTGATGAAAATCCTCACGCCATTAGGGAAACTGGACATCAAAGAAAATTTTCAATAAATGTTTGGGCTGGCATAATAGATCAGTATTTAATCGGGCCTTATGTTCTCCCGAACAGATTAAATGGGCCAGGATATCTCCACTTTTTAGAAGATATTTTGCCAGTACTCCTAGAAGAGATACCGTTACAATTAAGGCAACGGATGTGGTACCTACTAGATGGCGCTCCTCCTCACTTTGATTTAAACGTACGGCAGTTTTTGAACATTAGATTTCCTCAAAAGTGGATAGGCAGAAATGGACCTACTAAGTGGCCTCCGAGATCTCCGGACTTAAATCCATGCGATTTCTTTTTGTGGGGTCACATGAAACAACTGGTTTATAATGAACCTATTAATAGTGTTGAACAATTAACCAATAAAGTTAATGCGGTAGCCGAGGAACTACGACAAAATCCAAGACTAATTTCTAATGTTCAAAGTTCTTTGGAAAGACGATTGCAAGTGTGTGTAAATAATAATGGACGGCATTTTGAACAATTACTGTAATAAACTTTATTTTGAATTAATTGGTTTTGCTACGGCAACAGTGCAATTTCTATGGGTAAGTTCAATTTCGATTTATTTTACTTCTTTAAATATGGAAACTAGTAGGTCGGAAAAGGGGACTCTTCCCCAATATTTAAATTTTAGAATTTGAAGTTAAAATTGGTGCCAATCGTTTTTGGTCATTACATACTATTCCTCATTTTAATATGTACGTGTATTTCAATAACACCCTGTATTTCTCAAAACCTGGAAGACCACATCGAAAGTACTTGGTCCCAACAACTTCAAACTGGCAAACTACACAAACGTTCTCTCTTAGCTTTTTTAATTTTTCTTTGGTTTGTTTTCACTTTGGAGATATGAGGGTGTAATTTTCAACAATGTCGTAGGAAGAATTGGGAGTTTTTCACTTTCATAATTTCCAAAAATTGAAAAATATGTTTACTTGTTTGTCTATGGCAGCGTCACCCAAAGTGTAGTCCGCGGAGACCTGGGTCCCCGCAAAGTCTTTTTGGGGGCTAATAGTCATAACAAAAAAAACGGGACTTGGCTTACTTGAGAATATTTTTTTTTTTTTTAGAAGTCAGGAAGAGAAAGGAGTATATGATTTTGGTTGGAGGAACTTTTTTTAAGAAAGGAAGGAGTATATGATTTTGGTAATTTCGTTGGAGGCCAGAGGAAGGATGATATGATGTTGAGGATTTTGTTATAGGGGCTCCGCAAAGAAACGGGAGGGACCTGGCCAGAGGCTAGAGCAAGGAGGATTTTACTCGGAGGATTTTTTTTTAGAAATGTGTTAAGGCTTCGTCAAATATTTCGCTTTTCAAAAAGGTTCCGTCATCAAAAAAGTCATATAAAAAGTAGTAAATACATCGATTTAAAAATTACCTTTTCTTTACATAACCCGCAAGGGTCGCTACAAGTTTCTTCGCATTTGTGACCGCAATTTAAAAGTTTCTTACAAGGTTCTTCACAAACTATATCTTCGGGATTTATACTGCATTCCATTTCGAATATGTGACCGCATGAGCGTGTCTTGCACACTAATACTGGACAGTTTCCGCAATCTTTGGAACAGTATTCTTGGCAAATGTGAGGTTCGTCTGCGGTACAACCTTTGTAAATCTTATCGCATGGCTTTCGACAGGAATACTAAAAAAAAAATGGTTTAAAAAGGTTTTTCTTCATAAAACATTTTGTTTGTTTCAAAACTAATACTCAAAACTGTAATAATATAAGTACATATATATTATCATACTGTATATAATTTTTGTAGTTGTTATAGTTCTTTGAACTTGGATATAATTAGGTTAAGGAATGTATTTTATTATTTAATATTATATTTTGTAATGTGTTGATTCGACATTTATTTCGACGACGTAACAATTGTGTAGGTTCGTTGAAATAAGTGATCGAAGAATAAAGGATTCAATAAATAACTTTCGTATAATCTAGTTGATTTTTATTTGCTATTAATAATACATGGTGACATAAAATATGCAAAGGACTAGTACCATCACAAAACAAAAGTTAAATATCTCTTTGCTTTAGTGAAATAATGGTAAAATTGTAAAAAGAAAATGAATCAAAATGTTTCCTTGGTCATTATTTCTCTAAAATGTAGATACTCAACTTTTGTTTGAATTATTTGTTTAGAAACAAGCAAAAAACTTTTGTGAAGAAGAGCATTTTCTCTAAAGTTGAAAATTAAAATTTTTTATCCGGAGATGTATATAAACAAAATCAATATCGATAACTAACTACCTGAACGTCGGGTCCTGTTTTCTAGATGGTAAGACCAAATTCAATCAATACAGTGTTGTAAATTTTTATTTATTAAGTTACCTATATTGTTTTTTTAAGAAGTTGGTATGACTGAAATGTCAGTTGAGAAAGAGAGAGAGAGAGAGAGAGAGAGAAGAGAGTAAACATCGGGAGCGTGAGAAGTGGAGGTGGAGTCCATACAAACTAGTTTTTTAACGTTATTGTTGTATTTCTTTGTGCATATCTAGTTTATTTTGAAGTGCCGTATTATCTAATTATCACTCTTAATGGCCTTACCCTAAAGCATCTTGACGATAACCTAAGTTTGGCTAAAGCCCCGAAGAAAAAAAAGCCAATAACAGCTACAAGAAAAATACATTATTTTTTACTTACATCCAAATGATCGGGGTCGATCATTACGTGACATTTCTTCTCGCAGGAATGTCCACAGGGTTCCACTCTATTGTCGCAGGGAAAAGGACATTCAACGGTCTTCTTGTCCATGTAACAAGGTTTCATAGTTATGTGATCGCACGGCAACGTCGCTTCGACAGGTATGAGGCAATTGTACGTTATCGGATCCATATGACACGCGATGTACTGCACGTGACCGCACGGCAATGTAGCTTCGACAGCTATTCTGCAATTGTAGGTTGTCGGATCCAAATGACAGGCGATCTTGACCACATGACCACACTTTAAGTGTCTTTCTACTGGGTAGGAACAAGGGTCGCATGTTTCATAGCACAATTTATCACAAACGTGACTTTGATCGTCGCAAAGTATTCTGAAAATATCAAATAAATTACATAGTTAAATAAAATTTTCTATTTTACTCACTTTCCACAAGTCTTTCTGCACTTGTACTCAGCATGCTCCCTATCTTCGATGTGACATGATCTAAGACATACATGGCCGCAATTTAAGGGTGTTTCGCATACCAAATCGCAGCCACCTAGAGGGAGATTCGCAAAATCGCTAGCAGTTGTTACTCTGGTAACCTTGTGCCTGTGTATGACGCAGCGTAGCGTTAGGTGTGAACCTATAGCTTCTTGTTGTTGAAGAGTATTTTGAATTTTTGGCCATATCTAAAAGGACGAAAGATAGAAGAATCAGTAGTGATGCCGCGTAGGGCGAGAGAAAACTGTTCTCTCGTCTCGACGAGAAGGCACTTCTCTCGATCGAGAGAGCCTTCCTCTCGTCTTGTCTCGTCTCGTTTCTCTCGTGATAAAACAATATCAAATTTAAATTTGAAAAAGACGAAACATGGAAAAACGATAAAATTTGTAAGACAAAAACAAATAATGTTTCAAGTAATTTACGCATTAGTACTAGGGATGCGCAAATTTTTTCAAACATCGATATGTCTATAAACATCGATGTTTTCCAGAAGCGTTCATTGAAGAGCAAAAAAACAGGAAAAAGAAATTTAAACCATCAAATTAAACGTGACGCTTAACAAAAAAACCAAGAAACATTGAAAAGAAAATCATCGATGTTAATGTAAAAATCGATGTTAGCAAATAACATCGGATTAAAAAACATCGATGTTGAACATCGATAATCTAAACCTAAAAATCGATGTTTTTTAAACATCGATACATCGTGCACATCCTTAATTAGTACCCAAATTTGGCAATAGGAAATACTTATGTCTCTCTGTCTGTCCGTCTGTCACAGTCGTTTTACAATTGAAATTTGAAGTAATAAGTGGCCCAGATTAGGCGTTAACTAAAAACGAAAATACTTTGTTTTGTAAGTCAGTCGGGGAGGGGGGGAAGAGGTTAAATTGGAAGTTAGATTTTTTCTAATGCAATCCGGCGATGTCAAAAGAAAGCATTTTGTAGTATGTTTTCAAAATGCAAGAAGATAGAGACATAAAACAAAAAAGATGTGAAATTAGAGAAACATGATATTTTTGTTGTAATGAAATGCACTTTACTTGAGACGTAAAATAGAGGGCGTTACTATCTTTAAATTTTCTAATGGACATCAACTTTTGTTGCAACTATTGTTTTTTATGTATTTTAAAAAATACTCGCATACTTGTTTTTACACCGACCCTGGGATAATTCTCTTAGCTTAGTCTTAAATAGATGAGTAATTACGGGTGAGCTCTTGATATTTGACAACTTTCATATTAAAATGTTTAAACCCACTTTATTAGTTATGAGCTCATTCGTTTTTCCTCTCTATTTTAGACCTTACCTGATTATGAGGATCTGATCCTCGAAACCGGTCGTAATAAAATACTCTTGTGAGATCCTAAGGACCACCCTCGTTTGATTTACCTTTTTTGAACTTATAACTCACACATGGCTACCACCTTCAACTTTAACCTTCAACTTTAATATTTTGATTATATTTACTTCCAAGCAAACAGTTTTAATTTTGTTATTTTGTTTTGTTTTTACAAAAATTACATTCTTGATAATCCTCGTGTGCCGCAATAATCCAAGAAATGTTAGATAATGTTAG
The DNA here is from genome assembly GCA_927349885.1 of Psylliodes chrysocephalus. Lineage (NCBI taxonomy): Eukaryota > Metazoa > Arthropoda > Insecta > Coleoptera > Chrysomelidae > Psylliodes > Psylliodes chrysocephalus. Next base: position 711,378 of record CAKMHV010000005.1, read on the forward strand.
AAGATAATTTTTTAATACGATTTTTTTGCTAAGAAGTTATGAAAAACGTAATACGTCAAGTGGTTTTTAAATCACCTTTGATATTCTTAATTTATTTATTTTAGTAAATACAAGAAGCGTTTCCTTAATAATAAACAATAATTGTTAATACGAGAGTTATCAAGAATGTAACTTATTAGTAAAGGCCCAGAACATGTCTGTATAAGAACAAAGTACCAGCTACAAAATATTGTCATTTGTGCAGTGTTCCCTCTAACAGTAAACTTTGCTTAAAATTATAAAAGATACTGACTTTACTCTGTACTAGCCAAAATGTTAATTATCCATTGTATATTATTGTAAAAAACAGCATTTATAAGGTAATATACCTCCGGTAATAATCCTTTGAGGTTAAAGCGGTTAATATAAAAAAGAATTTAACCTACTTTATAAATTTATTTAATGTAATTTCTGTAAAAATATAAAAACCTAAATCTGTTGTAAACATATAGAAAATATCTTTTAAATGAGGTATCACATAAATCACAAAATATCAGATGAATTGTAGACTTAGATCCCTAGCAAACCCTCTTCCGGGAGGTTCAAGAGTGTATAACTCTGATAAAGAATTGCAATTAAGAACCTTCAAGATTTCGTGTAATGTGATGGCCAAGTGCCGCAACCCTAAACATCGAGATAATGTCCTTGTTGATCTGGGCATGTCGTTGTATTGGCTGAGATTAAATGCCACTCGAATAAACCATTGGTTAGCTGCCTGGTCAGCGCAATTATATGAATTTTATGTAATGAAATCGAATCAAATCGAGTCCCAGGGGATAGTTTCACCCCCTCAGCACCCTCATTCGTGGAGCTCTGAAGCCGCCTGCTTGCAAGCCAGGACAACATAACACACCCCTGGGAAGGTCGCGAAGGCGACCTAACCCAAATAATGGATTCAGGGCACTTCAAACCCCCCGAGTGGAACATTTGCCCCGCTTGGGACTGCAGTTTTAGAAAGTATGTGGCTTGTTGAAAAAAGCCGAGAATTCCCCCCAATTGGGGTGAATTTGGGGCGGGAGGGAGGCCGAGCAGCATCCAGATTTTGGTGAACTTTGAATCTCATGACTCAATGAACATTTTGCAGAAAAAATAGCCCAATCGGACCTTTCCGACCAAAGTTCGAAGTTTCTGCGTTTTTAGTACTACTTTGACGCGACTATAAAGCAAAATAAGTTTTATTGCGCTGTGGGCGGGAGGATAGAATGGTTTTACCCGGGCATTTAACATCGGGGTACTAGAAACCCACAAAATAGCTACTTGTAACGTGCATATTTAGTAGTACGAAATACCAGATTTTAAATTTGACTTCTGTCTAGTGAACGTAAAAAGGTAAACTGTTCTAGATTGCTATTATTTGTTGTAAACTAGCGTATATAGTTTGCTGAGTATTTATTTCATCTTATCAATAGACAAGAGTAAAGGAATTTATTTGTAGTACCTAAGTTGTATAATGATTGGCTAGTTATTTATTTCCTCATTTATTGGGTTTATGGGGAAATAAGATCCTAGTCACTTGGCACTTTTCAATTTGTCAACTATTTCCGGAACTTTTATAAGCTATCTACCCCCTAGCCACCGTCTGAGCAACGTCGAAGGTCCAAAGGTTGAGACCGGAACAACCGAAACTTATGTAACCGCAGTAGACAAAATTTTATTGGTAGAGCTATCTTTAAAGTTCAATTTTGGGCAGTTTCTCTCACCGGAAGTTGCACAGTGTATTCGGTAGGTTATATTTATTAATATTCTTCACCTTTATATTGTCGATTTTTTGAAGTAGCTTGGCGCCCAACGTGGGGCTTTATAAAATAAGATATTTTCAGTAAATAACTAGGGCATATAATGAATTCAAGTGTTAGGTTAATTTTCATGTTGATAAAATTAAGCATATTTAAATGCATTTTACATTTGTTGTAAAAACTAAATAGTGTATCGAGTTAGTTGGATGATTTTAATTTTTGGACAAAAGTTATATACCTTATATCCATTATTTTTACGCTTGTCTGATTTGAGACTTATATTCAGGTATAAACGAGATTTACCTTTTTACAAGATTTTCACCCACTTCGGCGTAGATAACGTCAACATTGCCTTGACCTTGTCAGAATCCACGAAGTCCAGTCCCATCTACAACATAACCTAAATACTTTAAATTGGCTTTCTTAAAACTTCCTCTAAAATAACTAAATGTTCCTCGAATGTCTAAGTGACGATTACAATATCGTCTAGATAGGTGAAAACGTTAGGTTTCACCTCAGGTCCATAAACTTGGCCGATAAGGCGTTGCCACGTCGCAGGGGCATTATGGAGATCAAAGGGTATTCGATTAAACTGAAATAACCCACGTCCAGGAACAGTAAAAGCTGTAAAAGGCATTGAAGACTCAGCGACCTTCACCTGTCAGTATACAGATTTCATATCCAGGGTGAATAATTAGTTTGTTTAAGGTATTGGTAATATAAGGAAGCATCTCATTCAATTTTTTATCAATATGTTCCTGCATCACTGAAGAAACTGGGTAACATATGCTTAAAGGGCGGAGAATGATAAACAATTTTGTATTCAGTAACATTAGAACACCCTGAGCCAGCTCCCATTAAAACTTTATTATGCTCAATTACAGCTTTCTGCAAATCACTGAAGCCCGATTGTACAAAGCAAGCTGAAACCTAGGTTCATGTGAACTCGGTAAATGGTTGAACTAACCTTAAAAATTGGTATGAATTTTACATACCCCGCTCAACGTCGGTTTAGATAAACTTGATTGTTCAGGGTTGCCAGATTTCAATTTTACTAAATACGTAGGGTATCTTTGTTTCTTTTATTAGAAAATAAAGAAGCTATATAAAATGCCATTTTTGGCATTTTTACTCTAAACTTTTTATTTTTAGAGGTTATACGTAGTTTTCCCTCGTGTTTCCAAACTGATAATATGGAAAATATGAATGTGCAATTAAAAAGAACGCCAAATTTCACGCATGCTGAAGAATGTTTACTAGTGACTACCTAACAAATATAAAGACATTTTAGAAAATAAAAAAACAGGTGAATGTAACGCGCAAGAAGAAATTATGCTGGATAAAAATTAAAAGTGAATTTAATTCACAAATCTTTGTACAAATTCAGTATTGTTCCACTTCACAAAATGATTGTCCCTTGGTCTATTTTGTGGATGCTTTTATAAATGTTAGTAAATGTACTATGTTCATTCGGCCTCATTCCTTATGTAGATTAACATGGGAAATCACCAAGGTTCATTCTGGCAATTTTTACGGTGACGTCACACGTCAAGGATCTTATCAGTAACTAACCTCTCGAGCCACCAGCGGGGAAGCGGAGGAGTGGGAGGGGAATTAAATCTCTTTTAACGTCGAACAGAAAAATCATGCGCAGAACGAAAAGCCAGGGCCTTAGCATGTTTCTTGGACATTACTGATCCAATTCAAACGGGAAAACCGGCATTACGTAGTATAGATTAACGTCGAATAGAAAAATCATGAGCAGAACAAAAAGCCAGAAGGGCCTTAGCATGTTTCTCGGATATTACTGGTCCGATTCAAATGGGACAAACGACAGTCTACCTGTCATTTCCAACGAAAGAATTACCATCAAAAACAAAAGGACCTTCGGGTATCACCACTAATAAAATATCGATTTGAACGGTGCAAACGGCTTTCAAAGTAAAGCGACACGTGTACATTATATTTAATGAAAAACATGATGGAGTCGCGATTGGAGAGCCTCTGGAGAAGAATAAGGAGTGGCAATGACCGTTGCGAAGCGCGAGGAAGCGATATCGCTGTGTATACGTGAAGAAGCGATGTCGATGGCTCGTTCGTTCTCGTGAATCATGGGGTGTATGGGGGTCCATCTTGGGTATTTAAAAGTTAGGGTCCAAATATTATAGCATGCTTAATGCTTATGCGGTTGACATTATATATGTTGTAAAGTGTTACTAGAGACCTAAGAAGTTGAATGGTATAGCTAACCGCTGGAGTATGGATAAATAGTTTGGTATGCATACAGCAGGATTTTCTATGAATTTCTTTCATTTTTTTAAGATTTTCTAGGATTTATAGGGTTTTCTAAGATTTGTATCGATTTTCCTATAGATTTTCTATGATTTTTTATGACTCTCTATGCTTTTTTATGATTTTGTAGAGGTCTTCATTACCGGCGCATAGATTTTCGGTGTGTTTTTAAGATTTTTCCAAAGATTTCACATATACTACACTTGATTTTATTGTGTGTTGCATATGGTTAAAGCGCTGACAACAGGGTACTCTACAAAAGTTTGTGTGTTTTTATAAATGTGAATCGGTAAGACAACAGATGGCGATAGCAGTATTATTTTATATATAAATAGGGGTAGATTTCGATGAGGCGTTAAGTTCTACGGTTAATTATATAATAGAGACTTAAGCAGCTTAAGTCTAGCTTCTTATTCCATTTTGCATTATATTTGCTTCCGTGCATGATTTTTCTGTTTGACGTTAAAAGAGATTTAATCTCCCCCCCCCCATTCCCCCGCTTTCCCGCTGATGGCTCGAGCGGTTAGTTACTGATAAGATCCTTGACGTGTGAAGTCACCGTAAAAATTGCCAGAATAAACCTTAGCGATTTCCCATGTTAATTTATATAAGGAATGAGACCGAATGAACATTGTACATTTACTGTTGTAAGATATTTACTAATTCTAAAAAATCCTAGTCTTCACACATTTCATCCATTTTTATGAAACAACTTTTATTAAATAGGAATTCAGTAATTCGTATTTATCTTGTTTTTTATTTACCTACCTACGATGTGCGGTTTGTGTACGGTACCAACGAAAAAAATATTTTTTTGTAGTGTGTTACCAACTAACTAAATTCAAAAATAGGTCTGAACTTGGTTTATAGTCTATTTTTATGTATGAGAGAGTATTAAAATAATAAAGCGTTCGTAATCCATAGGCGTATCACTTCTTTTAGTAGACAGTTAAAATATTTTTTGAAGTTATTCATGGAGTATACACTTATATTTTCACCTAATTAACCTGCTTATAACTTCTAAACAGCAGAAGGTAAAAAAGTGCAATTTTTTCTAAAATGTTTTATTTTTCCACAAGGTATGTTGAGAACATTGTGTCAAACGGGTTTTGTAGGTATAAGGGTTTAAACTTTGACTTTTAAACAACGTTACGTTCACAAATAATAATTTTAATATAAAAACTACTTCTTACCTACAAATCCAAATCAGAATCGAAATCAGAAGATGAACTGTCGCAACCAGTATTTACAATGAGTGGCTCAATCATTTCATCAGTAATATTGTCCAACTTCCACATTTTCTCTTCTTCTTTAATCGTATGATTTAGTGCCTTTTCCCAGTTTTCAGGCTTCACATTATTTACAGCCTCCAAAAACAACTGTTTAACATCGCTCATTTTAAATGAATTTTTTTTTCTTGAAACTTCTCCCTTTATCTGTGCCCATATCAGTTCAATCGGGTTTACTTCGCAATGATATGGTGGTGATCTAACCACCGTCATCCCACGATTTTTTGCAATTTCATCAATTTCATATTTTTTGAATTTCTCTTTATGAAGGGAACACAAATGATACAGTTCTTTTCTCACAGAACCGGGATGGAACTTAATATTCTTTGAATTTAGCCAATTCTGTAAATCTTTTTTTAACCACTTGGTTGTGGGCATTTTTGCTATAAGTCTCGAGTGATAACTTGCATTATCCATTACTATTATACAATTCTGAGGAAGATCTATAATTTGTTCGAACCAATCTTTAAAGACATCAGCATTCATGTCCTCATGGTAGTCACCGGTACGAGTAGATTCAAACGTCAATAAACCACCTTTAACAAAACCGTTTGAACTACTGATGTGTACTATTATTAGTCTGCGCCTCTTTCCTGATGGTGGATTTAAACCAGTAGATAAATTATTAAAAAAAGCCTGTCTTCGACTTGTAACAGTTTCATCTTGCCAAAATTTATTTGGTTTATGTCCCTCGTTGATCCATGTTTCATCTAAATAAAATATATTTCTTCTTTGGTTTCTCATTTCTTTTAGGTAATTTCTTCTCCATGCTACAATATCGCTTCTTTCTATTAAAATAGACTTTCTGGAATGCTTTTTCCATAGAAAACCTATTTCTTTTAAAAGTTTCCATAGTGTGCTTTGACTCATTTCAGGGTAATCCTTATCATTTCGAACCGTGGCAAGAACTTTGTCTACTGTCGGAAATTCTTTTCTAAAGAAGAACGCATGCACTTTCATTCGAAGTCTTTCTTTCAAAATATTTTCTAATTGAAATTTTGGTTTTCCTGGAGTTTCACGTGCTGTTTGAAACTCGCCACATTTATCTTCTTTAACAACTCTGTAAATCGTAGATTTCCCAACACCAAGCGTACTACTAACTAATTCCACTGTGTCATCAACACTTTTACATAAATGTTTGTCTGTAAATTATTTAAAACAATTAAATATTAATGTTTTTTCATTAACTGTTAAAGGACCGATTTTTTGTCGTTTACGCGGTCCTTTCAAATTTTCCATGATCACACTAGAATTCACACTGCACCTTGCAAGTTGCAACTAAACGACATTTAGTAAACTGTCAAGAATACACAACTTGGACCTCCTTACTAAATGGAAAACCTATAATCGCATTTTCGGTGAAATTTGTTGGGAAGGTATTTATCTACTTATAATTCGATTACTGTAAGAAATTCTTGGAATTAAAATAAAACAAAATTGGCAAATAGGTACTTATTGAAAATAATCTTAAGATACGGCTATGTAATCTTTAATACACAGGGCTTTTGGCCTGTCCAAACCTTTTTCTATTGTTCTGTACAGCTTATGTTTATAAAAGACCAATAAAAGACCCAAAACATGTAATAACTCAGGTACATTTATTACAATTTTAGGAAATATTTAGATTATTCTGTAAAAATATTTAAAATGACCGTACTAAGTTTTGCATTAGAAATGCTGTTTTATTACTCTCTCATACATAAAAATAGACTTATTATTTGGTCGCAGACAAAAAAATGTACAGGTCAAAATTGTGCACGATTTTGTCCTGTACATATTTTATTTGAACCTTTTTTCGATAGCACTTACCACAACGGCGCTATTTCCCGAAAAGCGTCGCGACGCAGAGTTGTCATTCTTCCACCCCTCAAGCGGCAACCCCCCGAGGTCGCAAACTTAGGTGTAGTATCAGCGGACCCACATCTACTATCCCACTAAATTTCATTTCTTTCCGACCTTTTGCGAATAGACCCTCTTATTCTTTACCCACCGCTTGGACTATGTTAGGCTCAACATAGTTATTTATAGCGTCGCGTATATCCTCCATACAGCGACATACCTGTCTCAACTCCTCTACAGTACTAGGAAGTGGATCTCTCAACCTATATTGGTAAAAATGGTGTACATTTTTTATGTTAATCGACATCTTCGTATTTTCTGGAAAAACGTCGCTCAGACGATAGCTAGAGCTTATTAAAATTACGGAAATAGTTTCTATAATGGTCGAACTATGATCTTATTTCTCCACAAACCCAATAAATGAAAAAATAAATAACTAGTCAATCATTGTACAACTTAGGTACTACAAATAAATTCGTATACTCCTCTCTAACCCAGACAGCACACGACATCTTAAAGACGTCTGTTTTATGTCGTAGTTATGACTGAACGCCTAAAGACCTAAAAAAGACGTTGTAAAGACGTCTTCATAAAGACGTCTTTTGAATGCCTATCTATTTAAAAAATAATGGTAACAATAAAAGAAGTACTGGCTTACTTGTCGTTTCTAATTTCACAAAATATAAAATTTTTTTTATTTTTTTTTTATTAATTTACTTATTTTTTTATTTATTCGCGAGCATTTGTTCATTAGAGTAAGTAAATATTTGATAACATAAAAATAATAATAAAAAATATAACTCTAAATAAAATTAACAATTAAAACATGAGACAAATTGAATTACGCGCTCTTTCACCTTGACCGGAACATGGTCCAACGATCGATGCGAATGTTTTTATTATGCTTTGTCTTTTTTCAACAGTAGAATTTAAACAAGGACGTGTATTTGAATGTGAGTATTATTGGGGTTCCGTGGTTCGTGGCGTTCTGCGTTGTCCTTTCGTTGTCATTGAAGATGAAAGCGGAGGGAGAGGTTAGTTTTTGTTCGGTTATTCGTTGATTTTTTTTATTTGTGTCTTGTACCGTGGATTACTGTGAATTTATAAGCATAAAAGTTTACTACATATTCTGAAAAACCAAATAGAAGAACCCTTATTAGTGTTTTAAGTACGTCTAGGCGTCTAGAGCCACATCCCCAACTAGCCATTCATAAAAGTGTATTTGTTGTGAAGTTCTCATCATCATCTATTGTATAGTCCAGGAGACAGTGACGATTTTCGGTATTTATTTTCCCAGTCAGCAAGCACGAATAGAGAATTGTAGGATTAGCAATTCTAAGCAAAATTCATATATATTTAGAGGGGGGATCCGATGGGCTGAGGCCGAAAATGCGTCAAAACATACGAGAACACGGCCCTTTTTTTTCATTGATAAAAATAGTTTTAGTAGTAAGAGATGTACTGAAGTTAAGTAAAAAAATAGTCTGATTAATCTGTATGGATAATATATTTGGCAAGTGCATAAAATACACTTTCAAACGAGTTATGTACACAACTATTTCTACGACCACAATTATTTAAAGAATGTTCCAGGTGTTTTGTATATTAAAGTGTACGCATAGGACACATAAATAAAATCTTATATCACAATGTTTCACCTAACCAGTTGGTTTATTTATAGAAATTAAACATAATAATTGAAGATATTACAGAAGAAAATAGGGAAATAGGGAACATTTCCTTTTACACTTTTATATAATAATTGTTTTATTTAGAATTCACGAATCACTACATTAATTATAATTATTGTTAGTTTCGTTATGTCAAATCATTTATACTAGAGGTGTGAGGAAAATACAGTGAACTGTGGAACGCCAATAGAAATGGTCCTATAATACTGCTAAAAACATAGCTAAATTTTCATGGAAACACTGTACTTTTGACATTTGCGATACTCCGACGCATATGCATTATTGATGTAATCTCATGATTTTACAGTAATAGTTTTTGCAATTTTAGTGTGTTTTTAGGTTATTATGGTTATTCATTTTATTTGGTTCTGATCTTTTGCGCTTTTAGAGTATTTGTCTTTTATATAGTTTTTAATTTGAATTTTAATATTGTGGTCTATTTATATTTGATTGCTGCTTATCGACTAGTGCTTTATTCTTTTGGTGTTAAAATAAGCTTTAATAACCATTAAGTACATGCTTCTAGTTGATATCTACCTAATCGTCATCGGGTGCTTGCAACAATGGGAAAAAGTGTATGGTTTTTTTGGTGTAAAGTTATTTATAGTTATTTTTTACTTAAAAGGATAGCAATACGTCCTGGTTCGGGGTGTGACTTTTGGGTTTTAGCTATCTGAGCCAAATTGTCGGCTAATTGTCCTCTTTTAGGGCACCCAGAACCGAAAACTATATAGGTATATAATATGTTTTTTTTAAAATTATTTTTTAATATGTATGCAGCTTGGATGAGGGCTTTAGGAAGAGATTCTAAGACTGAACACTGACTGCTATAAATGCCGTTTTTAGAGCACATTTCATAGTAAGTGATTTCATTCTAACAGCAATGAGGAAACGTTTAAAAAACATGCTGTACCAGCTATTACTTTAAGACTTTAAGTTATTATTAATTCATTATAATGCATATATTAAAATGGTTTTTAACTTATGTCCTTATGATTAAAAGATGTAGGTATTTTAGTTATGTTATAATAGAAATATATGATACTTTGTATTGACTGACCTACTGGCCACTGGTCATTCCACTTTTACCCCCTTTTTTCATAAATTATCAAATTATTTAAAAACAAATACATACCTAGCTATTTTCTGTAAATTACATTAAAATTTTAGTATTAATACTTTACTAATAAAACTTCAGTTAATTTATCTTATATATATATATATATATACACAACGGAAGAGTTAATTGGATTTTCTCCTTGTTGAGTTTCAAAAATAGTAACTTAACATGATTTAAAAACAAATACATGAAATGGGCAAAATAGGCCTGCAAAGGCACTTTGTAAACAATCTCACTTGTATCGATGTGACGTAATGCGCGAATTCAATCTAGCTTACTTTTGTTAATAGATTGGCGTTCCATTTTAAATATACAGTTCACCGGGAATAGATTATTTAAATATACACGGACCGGGAAAACAAGTACGAAAAAATTAACTGGCTCCTGGACTAGTACTGTATCGAAGGAATTTTTATGAATGAAATAATATACGACCCTCCACAATTGCGGTCTACTCTACTTCCGCTGTTGTCAGACATTATTTTTTTTTGGACAATTTAAAGACCTAACAGTAATTCAAGCAAACGTAATAACATTACTACAGTTAAAAACATCGCAAACTTGGCATCAATATTTTAATTTTATCCAAATATTGCATTTCTGTCGAGGATCATCCGCGTTGACTTCAGAAATTGTGTAATCTGTATTGGTTATATATATTAGTTAAAAGCACGTAAACTTGGCATCAATGTTCAATCCGATTATTGAGTTTCTACCACGGACACCACCGTTCATTCTTCAAAAATTTTGTAAATAATCCTATCTGTCTTGGTTATATATCTATGTCTAGAGCTGACTTAGAAGCTTTATCGGATGTAAATATATCTGAATTAGAGTTGAAAGTACAGGAAGATTGCCATTATTTGACCACCCTTAACCCACACTATCTAATGAAAATCCTATTAAAGCGAATTTGACAGAGTGAGCTATAATTGCATAATATTTTACACAGCGTAGTTAAAATTATTGCAACCCAGGCTGGCTCAGAAGAGCATCTGACCACTAACGGAGAAAGAATAAAAAAAATAATTTGTAATATTACTTTTTTTAACGAAATATTTCAGTGTTTTGTTAATAATAATGTTTATAGAAAATATGTGTTTTATTTTGTATAGAAGGAATTTACAGAAGCTTTTAAAACTAAATCCGAGAGTACGTCTTACCAATGTCGAAAAACAGACATATTTAAGATGTCTTAAGAACGTTACCTTTTGTAACATCAGACGTCTTAAAGATGTCTTTAAGACGTCTGGCCGGCGTCATAAGACGTCTGTCATGTCTCTGACAGACGTCTTATGGACGTCTTAAAGATGTCTTTGTGCTGTCTAGGAATAAGATGAATTAAATACTAAAAATGACAATCAATTAGAAATAGACTGTATCAACACATACCGTTAGTTTACAACAAATAACAGCAATCAAGAACAGATTTTTAAGTTGACTAGACAGAAGGTAAATCGAATTTAAAACCTAGTATTTCGTACTGCCAAATATACACGTTACACACTTCCCAAAATTGAGCACCTAGTCATAGTTCTCGGAGACGGTATTAACCTGCAGAACTTTGACCTGAGAAGCTGGTAATCCCCAGACACTCACCTAGCTGAAGGATGCTGAGAAGCAACCCATTCTCCCCCACCTTACAGACACATTTTTAATTATAAAGTGCATAAAAAAAGTAGGAACAACAAAAGTTAAATATAAAAACTATGAGAGAAAGCTCCAAATTGAGCGTTGTAACTCCTAGAAAAATTGTGTCTGAGTCTAGGTCTGTAAGTCGAGAATATGGCGATCCATATTCATTTATTTTACAATGAATAAGGATCTGTTGTATTAAAAACATGGGGTTGCACAAAAATAAATTATTATACATTGATTGTTTTCTTACTTCGCTGTTACTGCAAAGCAGTTTCATATTGCCCATGATGTAAAGTCCGTTTCTGGCTCGAGACAGTGCTACACATACTCTGTTTTCTAGTTTTAAGAAGCCGATGCTGTTATTGCTATTATTTCTTACTAATGATAGCAAAATAATATCTGCCTCTTCACCTTGATAATTGTCCAAAACAGCTATTCTAACGTCTTTAGCGATATGACTAAAATATAAACATTTTTAAAGGTAGAGATGAAATTAAAATATCCTAAAGTTGTTGAAAAATACAATATACATTATTTACGCAAAATTTATTGCTGAACTCACCACTTTTGTCTCTCCATCTCAAACATCTGACCCAAATAAGCCGCCAACACGACGATTTGGTCCGGTTTGTAGCCGTTCAAAATCAAATGCTTGGCCAACGTCATCAAAAATTTCGCTTCGTGTACGTTCTTTTTGCTGTTATCGTTACACAGCTTCTCCTCCTCGTTGTGATCAATAAAAAACAAGTCCCGTTCAATACCTCTGACAGGATCCCTTCTTAGAACGGAATTACCGTCCTTCAACGCAGGATAGATCGCCGGTCTAATCAAATTGGCAATTTCCGGTTTCATCCTGTGTTGGATATTCAGCGTATGGCATGGAATGTTATTCAAGACCATCCGTTCGAAGAGGCTGACGCCCAACTTGAATTTGGTTTCGATTTTGTAGTTTGCTGTTGAGGGTTTCAATTGCTGGTGGTCCCCGATCAGGATCAGATGTTCGCAGTGCGTTGTCAAAGCGGCGATGATGTGGGATTCCAAGATTTCGGCTGCTTCTTCTACGATTACTATTGGAATTTTTAGTGCTTGCAGGGAGGATTGATGTTTGGCGGCGCACGTTGTGGTCATACCGATTACTAAGGCGCCTAAAAATATCAATACTAGTAAATTCGGTATAAATTACCTAAATAAACAAATTTTTAATAGAATCCAGTCAATTAACTGCCAACGATTTGCCACGATTGATGAGGAGATGACCATGTTGGTTAAATGTCGAAAGGCCATTATATTTTCATAATTTGTGGACCAACATTAATTAACTGATGTTGGCTTTGTGTTGGGGGACAGCCACTTGTCCATCTAATATGTTTGTGATTTTTAAGAGCTCATTTTAAATGATTTATACAAAATGGCGAAGATAATTAATCGTAGAAAATGTATTTTTTCAACCGTTTATAACCTTTTCGAAGTTAATTATTTGTGGCTCGATATACATATAGTCTGTTGCAATTTATAGTAGACCATCGTCTCGCTTTAAACATGAAGGAAGGTTGTGTATTAGCCGGAACAGGGACGGTGCTCCCAAATGGTCTTTAAACATTAATAAATAAATAAATCTTTAATTCCAAGAGACCTTGTACAGGTATGGGAAAAGTCAAAACATGGTGTACAATTTAATAAAGTAGAATAGAAAATACAAAGTACTAAAATTCAGAAATAGATACTAAACTTAAAAAAATCTAAAACAAACTTATTTATAAACAAAAATATAATTATAATATTTATGAAGGAGATGATTTATCTACGAATCAAGGAACTCAGAAACAGTATAAAATGCTTTCCTTGAAAATAAGTCCGTTATTTTACGTTTAAAGTATTTAGTACTATTTATTTCTTTAAGAGTCCGATCCAGTTTATTATACAACTTAATTCCTAAAAAATAAGGACTTCTTTCATATAATGTCAAATTGTGAGACGGAATTACTAAAGAATCGCTATTTCTGGTATCATAATCGTGAATATCTGCATTTGTCATAAACATATTTAAATTAGTTTTTACGTATATTAGCAGTTCAACCATATATACAGGGTGTACCAATAAAAACTCCCAGGCCAGATATTTTGGTAAGTAATAGAGATATTTTAATTCTGTAAAAGCCAGTTCATAGAGCACTAAGAGAGATTCAGTTTTAGATATAAATTGATTTTAAATAGATCAATATGTAGATGGCGCTGCGCTCAATAATTTTTTTTCGATGGGAGGACCTTTCTTGTGTAGCGCATCTTGTAAAAAATGCATTTCAAAGAAAATTTTGTTCTATGAACTAATTCGATAAATCTCGCCATTTTTGATATACAGAGTGGGTCACTCAAAACAGTTTCATCCTGTTTTTCGGCATTAATCATTGGATTTTTAGAAAATGCTAAAACAGGTCGATTTTTATTCCAAATTATACATATTTTTACAATACAGACATCTGTCACGTGTCAACCCCCTCCCTTCCACTTCTCCAACACCTTAATTTTAAAAAGGTAATTTTATGGGGAAGTCAGAAATATAACAGTTTATTGCGATACTTTTAATTTTAGCGCCCTCTATCGGGATAAAAAATCTGTAACGTATTATAAAGTGTGACACTTCATTTGAAAGCTAATTTAATTACTAATTTAATGCACCACATAACACTAATATAAATATGTCCATATTGTGCTTCAGTGCCGGATTTATATTTTTTATGAGTGTAGGCCACTTTATTTTCACCGCCCCATGTACCTTTTTAAAATAATAATTTTCCATTTGTAGTAAGGAAGATACTAATGTTAAATAAACGAATGAATTAGTCATTAAGAAAGAGCGTAAAAAAGAAACAAGAATTATAATTTTTTACGAGACTCTTTAATAGCAAAATCATCTACAATATCATGATAGTTTATGGTGTTTATTATCTCTGCTTCTTTGTAGAGAAGAGCCAAAGAATTCATTTTTTCTTGAGACAATGAAGACCTTTGATAATTTTTCAGGCGTTTTAAATAGGAAAAACTTCTTTTCCTAGAACAATTTGTAGCCGGAGTGGAAAGTGCAATGCGGATAGCTATAACCAAGTTAGGGTAAACATTAGACAGAGATTGATTCTTTAAAAACGTTGAGAGACAGTAGTGAGTTTGATCCAGGCTTCACTGCACACTCTGTAGTTTTATTAGAGGAAACGTGCCTGTGAAAATGTACACATTCTTGAACCAAATCGTCGTAATATAGATAAAATAGGTACAATAACAGAAGGTACCTAGGATTGATAATTTTCGATACGAATGAGTTTCTATAGGGATTTTACGTATTAGTATAAAAAAACAATGAAAAAACCAGTGAACTTGTTTGACTTTTATTCTCTGAAATCAAGTAAGCGCCCTCTGAAATCTGCCGCCCTAGGCCGCGGCCTATATGGCCTATTGACAAATCCAGGACTGTTGTGCTTGCAACAAAATAAAAGCAATAATGTTTAAAATAATGCATGACTAATTTTCAAACTATTGCAAGTGCAATATGGATATTTATATTATTATTATGTTATTAATTAATGTTATGTGGTACATTGAATTAGTAATTACATTTGCTTTCAAATAAGGTGTCATACTTTAAAATTCGTAGTTTTTTATCTCGATAGAGGGCGGTACAATTAAAAGTATCACAACGAACAGTCATATTTCTAAATTCCCCATAAAATTACCTTTTTAATGATGTACTACACATTGTAATATCACACTCAATAATACGTAGTAGTTTTTTATCCCGCTAGAGGGCGATAAAATTTAAGTAACGCAATGTACAGAAATATTTCTGAATCCGCCATTAAATTACCTTTTTAATGATGTGCCATACATGGTACATTACCTATTTAAAATTAAGGTGTGGAAAAGTACAAGGGAGGGGATTGACACATGACAGATGTCTGTATTGTAAAAATGTTTTTAATTTGGAATAAAAATCGACCTGTTTTAGCATTTTTTTAAAATCCAATGATTAAAGCTGAAAAACAGGATGAAACTGTTTTAAGTGACCCACTCTGTATATCAAAAATGGCTAAATATATCGAATTAGTTCATGGAACAAAATCTGCTTAAAAATGCATTTTTTACAAGATGCGCTACACAAGAAAGATCCTCCCATCGAAAAACAATTAATGAGCGCAGCGCCATCTACATATTGGCCTATTTAAAATCAATTTATATCTAAAACTGTAGCTCTCTTAGTGCTCTATGAAGTGGCTTTTACAGAATTAAAATATCTCTGTTACTTACAAAATATCCGGCCTGGGAGTTTTTATTGGTACACCCTGTATACAGGGCAGCGTTAATATTTTTAATTGTTTAAAAATATTTCTACAAGAAGCATATCTAGAAATGCCAGCGATATTTCTGAGACACCGTTTTTGAAGTCTAAAAAGTCTAATTAAATGGGGCGATGATCCCCAAAATATAATACCGTATTTAATTCGGGAGTATACCAAACCATAATAGTAAGAAATTAGAATTTT
The DNA here is from genome assembly GCA_927349885.1 of Psylliodes chrysocephalus. Taxonomy (NCBI): domain Eukaryota; kingdom Metazoa; phylum Arthropoda; class Insecta; order Coleoptera; family Chrysomelidae; genus Psylliodes; species Psylliodes chrysocephalus. Next base: position 727,554 of record CAKMHV010000005.1, read on the forward strand.
TTCATTGCATAATTGTTTAAGACGTATCAATGCATAACAAGAGGAACACACTTTTTTACACGTTTCATCTATATGTTGCATCCATGTTAGCGAAGCGTCAATATGAATTCTCAAAAATTTTGTGTTCTGGCTCTGTTGTATGGATTTGCCATTTATTTTTAGTAAATGGCATTCATCAGTTATCGGTCGAGGTGTAAAATGAACAAATGTTGTTTTCTCCGTATTCATACATAACTTATTTGATGAAAACCATTTTTTAAATTTGTTAATCATATATTGTAGTTTAACTAGACAATTATCTAATGTATCATCAGTGCATAGGTAATTATTATCATCCGCATATATTGTAAGATCATCGCCAAAGTTATGAATTTCCGGAAGATCGTTAACGTATATTAGGAAAAGCAAAGGGCCCAAAATGGACCCTTGTGGAACCCCTATTGATGTGTCTAAAACGTCTGATAATATGCCATTAATATCAACAACTTGACTTCTATTGTCTAGGTAAGACATCAACCAATCGCTTAATTTTCCACGTAGACCATAGTTGTATAATTTGTGTTCTAAGATTTTGTAGTTGACTAAATCAAAGGCTTTGCTTAAGTCCATGAACAGGCCTATGCACTTGTGTCCGTTATCTAACGCGTTATATACTCTATTTATAAATTGCACTAAAGCTGTTTGTGTACTTTTCGTTTTCCTAAAACCATGTTGGTTATTTACAAGTGTTTTGTTAGAATCTAAATATTGCATAATTCTAGAATAAATAACTTTTTCTAATGCTTTTGAGATTGAACTAAGAATTGCAACTGGGCGATAGTTCTGGACATTAGTGTTTTCTCCCTTTTTAAATATCGGTACAATTCTTGCCGTCTTAAATACATCAGGGAATAATCCATTAACTACTGACAAATTAAATAAAAAAGTAAGAGGATATACTAAATAGTTTACTGCCGAGACCAATATTTTACTACTAATATGATCCAAACCTAATGAACCAGACTTTTTGAGACTTAAAATAATATTAAACACTTCTGTGTTTGATACAGGATGAACGAATATAGTATCTGTGGTGATATGTGTATACTATATACCTACTCCTAGAGCTATAGGGAAGGTTTGTCATTAATTTGTATAAAGTTGTCATAACGAGAAAATAAACGAGTTTTATATTAAAGTTGTTATAATTAAACAATTACTTCATGGCGCAGTCATAAAGAAATATATATATACTGTAAAGATCTACGCATAAGTACTAAGAACATTTTTATTTAAAAAAAAAAAAAAACGGTGCTAAGAGCAGATGCCAAAGAAAACCCCAAAATCAAAGGCATTAGCCGAAGAAAAAGAGGATGCCTTTAACAATAGGTTTGGTTCTCTTGAACAAACACTATCGTCAACAAAAGACAATATTAATACTTTAAAAAAAGACACTCAAGATGCTTTGTCCAGAATAGAAAATAATTTCGAACAGCAATGTTTTACAATGCGAAATTTAATTGAGAAGTTACTTCCCCAAAACGAAGATGAAAACTTCAAGAAAAAGACACAATCTGAAATTGAAAATATAAACGTGAGTACATCTTCCTCGAATCAAAGTGCCATTCGCTTATCAAGCGCTATTCCCAGTCCCGAAAAAATTGTAGATTCGTTGACCTATTCCCAGTTCAAAGATTGGAGAAGAAGATTCGAGAACTATTTAGTATTTCAAGATGTAAGTTCCGCACCTGAAAAGCAGCTATTGGCACTTCTTGAATCGTTCTTCGACCAAGAAATATCCGACGTCGTAAGACTTGTAATTGGAATCGATATGGCTCAAAACATAACTATGAATGATATGTTAAGTAAATTAGAATCATATTTTAAAAAGAAAGAAAATAGCCGTCTAAGAAGAAGCCAGTTTATGTTAAAAAAACAAGAACAAGGGGAACCCTTTACAACGTTTTACAGACAAAAAGTTAAATTATTTCAGTTAACCGATCCCTGTTCACATTGTTATGCTCGTTGTCTGGCAGATCATATTATAGAATCTCTATATGATCCCAATATACGAAAAAAATGTAGAAAATTGCCAGACAACGCAGAAGTTGAAGATATAGTTAGATTATGCGAAGCAGAAGAAGCCGCAATGACCGAAGATAATATTTGTCACGGCAGTATTTCCAAAGTGCAAGCAAATCATGCTACTAATAGTTCTTCAGCAAAAAGGTGTCCAAGATGCGGCAATGTATGGCATACTAGCCTAAGAGAATGCCCGGCAAAGAATACCAAATGCGAAAAATGTGAAAGGAAAGGTCATTATACAAAATGCTGTCTTAAAAAAGTAGTGAAAGCAATAGAATATTTATCTGAGGACGAAGGTGAAGTAGCCAGAATTGGATGTCTTAAAATAAATTCTGTTGAAAACTTAATCGGGAGGCACTTAAAAAGACAGATTCGAGTACAAATTAAACCATTTAATAATCCCAGTGTCAGCGTGGATTATAAAGCTACACCAGATACTGGAGCTGAAGTCTGCGTAGCTGGAGATGAGCTCTTAAATAAATTAAAGTTACAGAGAGATGATTTAAGAAAAAGTAAAATATGTTTGGAATCTGCTGATAAAAAAAAATTAACCAGTTTTGGATTTTTAGAATTAGAAATCAAATACGAAAATTTAAGCACAAAAATAATTGTTCACATTTGCTCTGGTGTCAAAGAATTGCTTATCGACAGAAGGTCAATGATCGAATTGGGTATCATCCATTCAGAATTTCCAAGACAGTTATTTTCATATAGCTCAATAAAAAGCCTAGAATTGAAAATTCCTAAAAATCCTACAGAGGCAGACTGTGAAGAAATACGCAAAATGATCTTAACAGAATACAACGACGTCTTTGGTTCTACAAAAACACTCAAGCCAATGGATGGACGTCCAATGCATATATATCTGAAAGATAATGTAGTTCCATATACAATTACTTGTCCAAGGAGAATCCCATTTGCATGGAGGGAACAAGTAAAGACAGAGTTAGATTCGTTAACAAAAAAAAGGCATTATCATACAAGCTGAAGAGTCTCCCACAGATTTTGTCAGTCCACTCGTCATTGTACAAAAAAAAATGGTAAACTTAGAGTCTGCGTTGATTTTACAAAACTTAATCGTTTTATTAGAAGACCTGTACATCCATTCAAACATCCATGGGAAGCAGTATCTAATATCAATGGCAATGCGAAGTACTTTTCAACTCTAGACATGGAAAGTGGATATTGGCAAATACTTCTCGATAAAGAGAGCCAAAATTTGACAACATTTTTAACTCCCTGGGGGCGTTATAAATTCTTGAGGGCACCTATGGGGTTAATAAGCTCTGGAGATGAATTTTGCAGAAGGGAAGATGAGGCTTTATCAGATATCCCCAATATCGAGAAGGTTGTCGATGACATATTAGTATACGACGAGAGCTTTTCAAATCATTTTAAAAGAATAACCAAGCTTTTAGAAAAATGTAGACTTTACGGAATTACATTAAATCCAAATAAATTTGTTTTTGGAAAATCCAAAATTGAGTATGTCGGTTATATAATAGGAGAGAATGGTATTGAAGCTGATCCCAAGAAAGTCGAAGCAATTCAAAAATACCCAAAACCTACGTGTATAAAAGAACTGCGATCTTTCATGGGTATGGTCAATCAGCTTGGAAGCTTCTCTTCTGAAATCAGTACAGCTGCAGGTCCTTTAAGAGACTTACTGAAAATTAGAAATCAATATACTTGGTGTCTTAAACATGATGAAGCATTTAATAATATCCGAGAAGCTCTTATAAAGCCGCCGATCCTAGCTACCTTTAATCCAACATTACCAACCGCTTTGCATGCAGATGCTTCACGATTGAATGGTCTGGGATTCGCCCTGCTTCAGAAACATGGAGACATCTGGAAATTGGTACAATGCGGTTCCCGGTTTTTATCTGATACTGAAACGAGATACGCAATGATAGAGATCGAATTACTAGCAATAGTTTGGGCTATAAAAAAATGTCGATTGTATTTATTGGGCCTAAATGAATTTAAGGTACTTACTGACCACAAGCCATTGTTGCCAATTCTAAATTCGTATACTTTAGACATGATAGAAAATCCCAGAATTCAGAGACTTAAAGAAAAATTATGTGGCTATAATTTTATAGTAGATTGGACAATAGGACTAAATCACTTAATCCCAGACGCATTGTCTCGAGCCCCTATAAATCCACCAAATGAAGATGAACTTTTTGGAGAAGATTCCACAGTTCATGTTAATTCTTTTGTCATACAACAAGTGGCATTAATAGATAATACTGAAGAATTAACTAGAACTTCACATCTCCAAGACTCTTTGTTGGAATTTTTGAAAGAATCTGCATCTAAAGAAGACACATACCAGCAGTTAATTGCAGCCATAAAAAAAGGGTTTCCAGAGCAAAAGGACCAGCTTTACTCTTCGCTTATGCCATTCTGGAATACCCGAAATGAGCTAAGTTACAATAATGGCTTTGTCCTGAAAGGATGCCAAATTGTCATACCTGCACCTGCAAGAAAAATGGTGTTAGAGAGACTTCACGATTCACATCAGGGCATTGAGAGAACAAAACGCCGTGCTAGACAAACAGTATACTGGCCAAATATCAATAACGATATTAAAAATATGATAGAGTCATGTGAAATGTGTCAGACGCTTAGACCTTCCTTACAAAAAGAAACATATTTGGATGATCCACCTCCTACCTTTCCTTTTCAAGATGTTTCAGCGGATTTGTTCTCATACGCTGGTAAAAAATACATGGTATATGTGGACAGACTATCCGGGTGGCCAGTAATATGTCATTATGGAAGCAGGGATCCAAATAGCACAACGTTAGCAAACGATTTACGAAGAATATTTTGCGATACTGGTGTACCTCTACGATTACGTTCGGACAATGGGCCACAATTTAGTTCTTACGAGTTTACATCATTTTTAAAAAAATGGAATGTAGTTCATTGTACATCCAGCCCATATTATCCACAAAGCAATGGGCACGCTGAGGCTGGTGTAAAAGCAATGAAAACGTTAATTATAAAATGTACGAATGGTGGAAAATTAGATGACCACCAATTTTGCGCAGGGTTGCTGGAATGGAGAAATACTCCAAAATCTAATGGAATATCTCCAGCTCAAGTTTTATTTGGTCACCCTATTAGAACTTTGGTACCAGCACATCACAAGGCATTTTCGAAAGAATGGCAGGTTGCAGTCGACACTTACGACAGAATTAAAGGAATCCAGCGCGATAAGGCAATTTGCTATTATAATAAAAGAGCAAGAGATCTGGTACCCCTTAAAGTTGGATCTAGGGTTAGAATTCAAAATCCAACAAACAAATTATGGGACAAGCTAGGAGATATCGTCGAAGTCAGAAGTAACAGAAATTACCTAATAAAAACCGCGAGTGGACGTATATACTCCAGAAACAGGAAATTCATTCGAGAATATCTAGAACGGGGAGATGAGATATGAGAAAAGTTAGCGGAAAACGACTTAAGGGGGGATGTGGTGATATGTGTATACTATATACCTACTCCTAGAGCTATAGGGAAGGTTTGTCATTAATTTGTATGAAGTTGTCATAACGAGAAAATAAACGAGTTTTATATTAAAGTTGTTATAATTAAACAATTACTTCAGTATCATAGACCTTTTTTTGTTTAAACTCATAGTCCTTTTGATCGACAATATTTTTAATCGTTAATTGATGTGTAATATTAACAAAAAAATCATTAAAAGTGTTCGCAATTATTTTTTGGTTTGTCACTACTTCATTATCTACGACTACTGAATGTATAGCATTAGAGTTATTTGTCTTATTATTTGTGTTTTTATTTATTAGGTTCCATACGCACTTACTTTTATTAGCTGAATTATTATATATTTTATCATTTTGCATTTTTTTCGCGGATTTTACAACTTTTTTGTATATTTTTTTATAATTCCTATAGTAATGAACATCTGCTTCGTTATTTGTTAAACACATTAAATGGAAAAGTTCTTTCAACCTTTGAGAGGACCGCAAAATTCCTGATGTCAGCCATGGTTTTATTTTGTATTGATTTGGTTTTATGTTTTTAAATGGAAATGATATATCTATATAATATTTGAAGGTATTAACAAAGGACTCAAAACCACGATTAACGTCGACACACCCGTATATATCCTTCCATGATTCATTATTTAAATGATTATAAAATACCTGATAATTTGTGTCATTGAATACTCTTCAAATAATATTATTACTTTCTATAATAGTTGGAAAAATAATTTCATATCTCAACACCTGACAAGAGTGATCCGATAAGCCATTAAAACTAATATCAGCAAATATATTCCCAATAAAATTACTGCATATATAATCAACTGCTGTTTTTGATGTAGGCGTGATCCTCGTTGCACTATTTATATGGTTGAACATACCAAAAGACTCAAAAACATCTGATAATTGGTTACGTTCTAAGGAATTTACTAGGTAGTTGATATTTAGATCGCCGCAGAATAAAAACTTGTGACATTTTTTGCTATTATCATGGGCGGCGCAAATTTCTGCAAGAAATAAATCTAAATTAGAAATTATTTTATTAGAATTTAAAGGATTACTGTAAATGCAATAAATATCTATTATCTCCTTGTCTAACGACAATTTAATTCCACAAACTTCAAATTGTTCCTCAACAGAAAACTGTTTTATTTTAGTTATTTCTTTAATATTTTTTGACAATTCATTCTTGTAAAAAATCGCAACTCCCCCACATTTTTTGACATTTCTTAAATATACAGAGACAAGCTTGTAACCTTCAATGTTGATTATTCCATCCTGTCCTTCCTTTAGCCAATGTTCAGACATACAAAAAATATCTACATTATGTTTAAACATCTCAATTTCCAGAACATCGATTTTGTTTGATATACTTCGCACATTTTGATGATAAACAGTTAATGTCTTAGTTTTTCTTATATTTGTATTCTGTAATTGTTACTGATTTTTAATTTTTTGTTTTTCCATATTTACCTTATGGTGATAAACGTTACAGCTTTTGACATCGAAAACAGAGTGATCAACATTGAAATTACAGCCTAATTTATCATTAGCTTCCACACAGTTAATACATTTAAAAGAAACGGATGTACAATTTTCCATGCCATGATCATTTGCACCGCACTTAAGACATAATTTGGCTTTACACTCAATGGCTTTATGACCATAACTGCCACAATTGAAACACCGAGGACACTCGAATTCCCGTCAAGTACAATTTTAACCATAATCCGTTCCTAGAATTCCCGACAAGCAGTTGAAGCTTGAGATAATCCACTACTCGAGTTCCCGTA
>CAKMHV010000008.1:0-112500 GCA_927349885.1 Psylliodes chrysocephalus
CCCTGTTGCAATCCTTAGAATTGTATAATTTTTTGTTACTTATAGAAAAAAGAAATTCGGCTAGATTTTACTGATTAAATCATTATATGATATATAATTTATTTTAAAAAAGACTCAGCATTAAAAGTGCATCGGAAAGTACCCCTGTTGCAATCCTTAGAATTGTATAATTTTCTGTTACTTATGGAAAAAAGAAACCCCGCTAGATTTTACTGATTAAAACATTATATGATATCTTAATTAATTTTAAAAAAGATTCAGCATTAAAAGTGCATCGGAAAGCACCCCTGTTGCGACCCTTAGAATTGTATAATTTCCTGTTACTTATAGAAAAAAGAAACCCCGCTAGATTTTACTGATTAAATCATTTTTTGTTATAATGATTAATTTTAAAAAAGACTCAGCATTCAAAGTGCATCGGAAAGCACCCCTGTTGCGACCCTTAGAATTGTATAATTTCCTGTTACTTATAGAAAAAAGAAACCCCGCTAGATTTTACTGATTAAATCATTTTATGTTATAATGATTAATTTTAAAAAAGATACAGTATTCAAAGTGCATCGGAAAGCACCCCTATTGCAACCCTTAGAATTGTATAATTTCCTGTTACTTATAGAAAAAAGAAACCCCGCTAGATTTTACTGATTAAATCATTATATGATATATTAATTAATTTTAAAAAAGACTCAGCATTAAAAGTGCATCAGAAAGTACCCCTGTTGCAACCCTTAGCATCGTATAATTTCCTGTTACTTATAGAAAAAAGAAACCCCGCTAGATTTTACTGATTAAAACATTATATGATATCTTAATTAATTTTAAAAAAGACTCAGCATTAAAAGAGCATCGGAAAGTACCCCTGTTGCAACCCTTAGAATTGTATAATTTCCTGTTACTTATAGAAAAAAGAAACCCCGCTAGATTTTACTGATTAAATCATTATATGATATATTAATTAAATATAAAAAAGACTCAGCATTCAAAGTGCATCGTAAAGTACCGCTGTTGCAATCCTAAGAATTGTATAATGTTTTGTTACTTATAGAAAAAAGAAACCCCGCTAGATTTTACTGATTAAATCATTATATGATGTATTAATTAATTTTAAAAAAGACTCAGCATTCAAAGTGCATCGGAAAGTACCATTGTTGTAACCCTTATAATTGTATAATTTCCTGTTACTTATAGAAAAAAAAAACCCCGCTAGATTTTACTGATTAAAGTATTATATGATATATTAATTAATTTTAAAAAAGACTCAGCATTCAAAGTGCATCGGAAAGCACCCCTGTTGCAATCCTTAGAATTGTATAATTTTTTGTTACATTTAGAAAAAAGAAACCCCGCTAGATTTTACTGATTAAATCATTATATGATATATTAATTAATTTTAAAAAGGACTCAGCATTCAAAGTGCATCGGAAAGCACCCCTGTTGCAATCCTTAGAATTGTATAATTTTTTGTTACATTTAGAAAAAAGAAACCCCGCTAGATTTTACTGATTAAATCATTATATGATATATTAATTAATTTTAAAAAAGACGCAGCATTCAAAGTGCATCGGAAAGTACCACTGTTGCAACCCTTAGAATTGTATAATTTCCTGTTACTTATAGAAAAAAGAAACCCCGCTAGATTTTACTGATTAAATCATTATATGATATATTAATTAATTTTAAAAAAGACTCAGCATTCAAAGTGCATCGGAAAGTACCCCTGTTGCAACCCTTAGAATTGTATAATTTCCTGTTACTTATAGAAAAAAGAAACCCCGCTAGATTTTACTGATTAAATCATTATATGATATATTAATTAATTTTAAAAAAGACTCAGCATTCAAAGTGCATCGGAAAGTACCCCTGTTGCAACCCTTAGAATTGTATAATTTCCTGTTACTTATAGAAAAAAGAAACCCCGCTAGATTTTACTGATTAAATCATTATATGATATATTAATTAATTTTAAAAAAGACTCAGCATTCAAAGTGCATCGGAAAGTACCACTGTTGCAACCCTTAGAATTGTATAATTTCCTGTTACTTATAGAAAAAAAAAACCCCGCTAGATTTTACTGATTAAAGTATTATATGATATATTAATTAATTTTAAAAAAGACTCAGCATTCAAAGTGCATCGGAAAGCACCCCTGTTGCAATCCTTAGAATTGTATAATTTTTTGTTACATTTAGAAAAAAGAAACCCCGCTAGATTTTACTGATTAAATCATTATATGATATATTAATTAATTTTAAAAAGGACTCAGCATTCAAAGTGCATCGGAAAGCACCCCTGTTGCAATCCTTAGAATTGTATAATTTTTTGTTACTTATAGAAAAAAGAAATTCGGCTAGATTTTACTGATTAAATCATTATATGATATATTAATTAATTTTAAAAAAGACTTAGCATTAAAAGTGCATCGGAAAGTACCCCTGTTGCAACCCTTAGAATTGTATAATTTCCTGTTACTTATAGAAAAAAGAAACCCCGCTAGATTTTACTGATTAAATCATTATATGATATATTAATTAATTAATTTTAAAAAAGACTCAGCATTAAAAGTGCATCGGAAAGTACCCCTGTTGCAACCCTTAGAATTGTATAATTTCCTGTTACTTATAGAAAAAAGAAACCCCGCTAGATTTTACTGATTAAAACATTATATGATATCTTAATTATTTTTAAAGAAGACTCAGCATTAAAAGTGCATCGGAAAGTACCCCTGTTGCAACCCTTAGAATTGTATAATTTCCTGTTACTTATAGAAAAAAGAAACCCCGCTAGATTTTACTGATTAAATCATTATATGATATATTAATTAATTAATTTTAAAAAAGACTCAGCATTAAAAGTGCATCGGAAAGTACCCCTGTTGCAACCCTTAGAATTGTATAATTTCCTGTTACTTATAGAAAAAAGAAACCCCGCTAGATTTTACTGATTAAAACATTATATGATATCTTAATTATTTTTAAAGAAGACTCAGCATTAAAAGTGCATCGGAAAGTACCCCTGTTGCAACCCTTAGCATCGTATAATTTCCTGTTACTTATAGAAAAAAGAAACCCCCTAGATTTTACTGATTAAATCATTATATGATATATTAATTAATTTTAAAAAAGTTTCAGCATTAAAAGTGCATCGGAAAGCACCCCTATTGCAACCCTTAGAATTGTATAATTTCCTGTTACTTTTAGAAAAAAGAAACCACTCTAGATTTTACTGATTAAATCATTTTATGTTATAATAATTAATTTTAAAAACTATTCAGCATTCAATGTGCATCGGAAAGCACCCCTGTTGCAACCCTTAGAATTGTATAATTTCCTGTTACTTATAGAAAAAAGAAACCACACTAGATTTTACTGATTAAATCATTATATGTTATAATATTTAATTTTTAAAAAAGATTCAGCATTCAAAGTGCATTCGAAAGCACCCCTGTTGCAGCCCTTAGAATTGAATAATTTCCTGTTACTTATAAAAAAAAGAAACCCCTCTAGATTTTACTGATTAAATCATTATATGGTATATTAATAAATTTAAAAAAAAATACAGCATTCAAAGTGCATCGCGAAGCAACCCTCTTGCAACCCTTAGAATTGAATAATTTCCTGTTACTTATAGAAAAAAGAAACCCCTCTAGATTTTACTGATTAAATCATTATATGTTATAATAATTTTAAAAACTATTCAGCATTCAATGTGTATCGGAAAGCACCCCTGTTGCAACCCTTAGAATTGTATAATTTCCTGTTACTTTTAGAAAAAAGAAACCACTCTAGATTTTACTGATTAAATCATTTTATGTTATAATAATTAATTTTAAAAACTATTCAGCATTCAATGTGCATCGGAAAGCACCCCTGTTGCAACCCTTAGAATTGTATAATTTCCTGTTACTTATAGAAAAAAGAAACTTCGCTAGATTTTACTGATTTAATCATTATATGTTATAATAATTAATTTTTAAAAAAGATTCAGCATTCGAAGTGCATTCGAAAGCACCCCTGTTGCAGCCCTTAGAATTGAATAATTTCCTGTTACTTATAGAAAAAAGAAACTTCGCTAGATTTTACTGATTTAATCATTATATGTTATAATCATTAATTTTAAACAAGATTCAGTATTCAATGTGCATTGGAAAGCACCCCTGTTGCAACCCTTAGAATTGTATAATTTTCTGTTACTTATAGAAAAAAGAAACCCCTCTAGATTTTACTGATTAACTTATTATATGATATAATAATGAATTTAAAAAAAGATACAGCATTCAAAGTGCATCGGGAAGCACCCCTGTTGCAACACTTAGAATTGTATAATTTCCTGTTACTTATAGAAAAAAGAAACCCTGCTATATTTTACTGATTAAATCATTATATGTTATAATAAATAATTTTTAAAAAAGATTCAGCATTTAAAGTGCATCGGAAAGCGCCCCTGTTGCAACCCTTAGAATTGAATAATTTCCTGTTACTTATAGAAAAAAGAAACCCTGCTAGATTTTACTGATTAAATCATTATATGATATTAATTAATTTTAAAAATGATTCAGCATTCAAAGTGCATCGGGAAGCACCCCTGTTGCAACCCTTAGAATTGAATAATTTCCTGTTACTTATAAAAAAAAGAAACCCCTCTAGATTTTTCTGATTAAATCATTATATGGTATATTAATAAATTTAAAAAAAAATACAGCATTCAAAGTGCATCGCGAAGCAACCCTCTTGCAACCCTTAGAATTGAATAATTTCCTGTTACTTATAGAAAAAAGAAACCCCTCTAGATTTTACTGATTAAATCATTATATGTTATAATAATTAATTTTAAAAACTATTCAGCATTCAATGTGCATCGGAAAGCACCCCTGTTGCAACCCTTAGAATTGTATAATTTCCTGTTACTTTTAGAAAAAAGAAACCACTCTAGATTTTACTGATTAAATCATTTTATGTTATAATAATTAATTTTAAAAACTATTCAGCATTCAATGTGCATTGGAAAGCACCCCTGTTGCAACCCTTAGAATTGTATAATTTCCTGTTACTTATAGAAAAAAGAAACCACACTAGATTTTACTGATTAAATCATTATATGTTATAATAATTAATTTTTAAAAAAGATTCAGCATTCAAAGTGCATTCGAAAGCACCCCTGTTGCAGCCCTTAGAATTGAATAATTTCCTGTTACATATAGAAAAAAGAAACTTCGCTAGATTTTACTGATTTAATCATTATATGTTATAATCATTAATTTTAAACAAGATTCAGTATTCAATGTGCATTGGAAAGCACCCCTGTTGCAACCCTTAGAATTGTATAATTTTCTGTTACTTATAGAAAAAAGAAACCCCTCTAGATTTTACTGATTAAATCATTATGTGATATTAATTAATTTGAAAAATGATTCAGCATTCAAAGTGCATCGGGAAGCACCCCTGTTGCAACCCTTACAATTGTATAATTTCCTGTTACTTATAGAAAAAAGAAACCCTGCTAGATTTTACTGATTAAATCATTATATGATATTAAATAATTTTAAAAATGATTCAGCATTCAAAGTGCATCGGAAAGCACCCCTGTTGCAACCCTTAGAATTGTATAATTTTCTGTTACTTATAGAAAAAAGAAACCCCGCTAGATTTTACTGATTAAATCATTATATGTTATAATAATTAATTTTAAAGAAGATTCAGCATTCAATGTGCATCGGGAAGCACCCCTGTTGCAACCCTTAGAATTGAATAATTTTCTGTTACTTATAGAAAAAAGAAGCCCCGCTAGATTTTACTGATTAAATCATTATATGTTATAATAATTAATTTTAAAGAAGATTCAGCATTCAATGTGCATCGGAAAGCACCCCTGTTGCAACCCTTAGAATTGAATAATTTTCTGTTACTTATAGAAAAAAGAAGTCCCTCTAGATTTTACTGATTAATTCATTATATGTTATAATAATTAATTTTAAAGAAGATTCAGCATTCAATGTGCATCGAAAAGCACCCCTGTTGCAACCCTTAGAATTGTATAATTTTCTGTTACTTATAGAAAAAAGAAACCCCGCTAGATTTTACTGATTAAATCATTATATGTTATAATAAATAATTTTTAAAAAAGAATCAGCATTCAAAGTGCATCGGAAAGCGCCCCTGTTGCAACCCTTAGAATTGAATAATTTCCTGTTACTTATAGAAAAAAAAAACCCTGCTAGATTTTACTGATTAAATCATTATATGATATTAATTAATTTTAAAAATGATTCAGCATTCAAAGTGCATCGGGAAGCACCCCTGTTGCAACCCTTAGAATTGTATAATTTCCTGTTACTTATAGAAAAAAGAAACCCTGCTAGATTTTACTGATTAAATCATTATATGATATTAAATAATTTTAAAAATGATTCAGCATTCAAAGTGCATCGGAAAGCACCCCTGTTGCAACCCTTAGAATTGTATAATTTTCTGTTACTTATAGAAAAAAGAAACCCCGCTAGATTTTACTGATTAAATCATTATATGTTATATTAATTAATTTTAAAGAAGATTCAGCATTCAATGTGCATCGGGAAGCACCCCTGTTGCAACCCTTAGAATTGAATAATTTTCTGTTACTTATAGAAAAAAGAAGCCCCGCTAGATTTTACTGATTAAATCATTATATGTTATAATAATTAATTTTAAAGAAGATTCAGCATTCAATGTGCATCGAAAAGCACCCCTGTTGCAACCCTTAGAATTGTATAATTTTCTGTTACTTATAGAAAAAAGAAACCCCGCTAGATTTTACTGATTAAATCATTATATGTTATAATAAATAATTTTAAAAAAGATTCAGCATTCAATGTGCATCGAAAAGCACCCCTGTTGCAACCCTTAGAATTGTATAATTTTCTGTTACTTATAGAAAAAAGAAACCCCGCTAGATTTTACTGATTAAATCATTATATGTTATAATAATTAATTTTAAAAAAGATTCAGCATTTAATGTGCATCGGGAAGCACCCCTGTTGCAACCCTTAGAATTGAATAATTTTCTGTTACTTATAGAAAAAAGAAACCCCGCTAGATTTTACTGATTAAATCATTATATGTTATAATAAATAATTTTAAAAAAGATTCAGCATTTAATGTGCATCGGGAAGCACCCCTGTTGCAACCCTTAGAATTGAATAATTTTCTGTTACTTATAGAAAAAAGAAGCCCTGCTAGATTTTACTGATTAAATCATTATATGTTATAATAATTAATTTTAAAGAAGATTCAGCATTCAATGTGCATCGGGAAGCACCCCTGTTGCAACCCTTAGAATTGAATAATTTTCTGTTACTTATAGAAAAAAGAAGCCCTGCTAGATTTTACTGATTAAATCATTATATGTTATAATAATTAATTTTAAAGAAGATTCAGCATTCAATGTGCATCGGGAAGCACCCCTGTTGCAACCCTTAGAATTGAATAATTTTCTGTTACTTATAGAAAAAAGAAGCCCTGCTAGATTTTACTGATTAAATCATTATATGTTATAATAATTATTTTAAAGAAGATTCAGCATTCAATGTGCATTGGAAAGCACCCCTGTTGCAGCCCTTAGAATTGAATAAATTCCTGTTACTTATAGAAAAAAGAAACTTCGCTAGATTTAACTGATTTAATCATTATATGTTATAATCATTAATTTTAAAGAAGATTCAGTATTCAATGTGCATCGGAAAGCACCCCTGTTGCAACCCTTAGAATTGTATAATTTTCTGTTACTTATAGAAAAAAGAAACCTCGCTAGATTTTACTGATTAAATCATTATATGTTATAATAATTAATTTTAAAAAATATTCAGCATTTAATGTGCATCGAAAAGCACCCCTGTTGCAACCCTTAGAATTGTATAATTTTCTGTTACTTATAGAAAAAAGAAACCCCGCTAGATTTTACTGATTAAATCATTATATGTTATATTAATTAATTTTAAAAAATATTCAGCATTTAATGTGCATCGAAAAGCACCCCTGTTGCAACCCTTAGAATTGTATAATTTCCTGTTACTTTTAGAAAATAGAAACCCCTCTAGATTTTACTGATGAAATAATTTTATGTTTTAATAATTAATTTTAACAAAGATTAAGCATTCAAAGTGCATCGGAAAGCACCCCTGTTGCAACCCTTAGAATTGTATAATTACCTGTTACTTTTAGAAAAAAGAAACCACTCTAGATTTTACTGATTAAATCATGTTATGTTATAATAATTAATTTTAAAAAAGATACAGCATTCAAAGTGCATCGAAAAGCACCCCTGTTGCAACCCTTAGAATTGAATAATTTCCTGTTACTTTTAGAAAAAAGAAACCACTCTAGATTTTACTGATTAAATCATTTTATGTTATAATAATTAATTTTAAAAAAGATACAGCATTCAAAGTGCATCGGAAAGCACCCCTGTTGCAACCCTTAGAATTGTATAATTTTCTGTTACTTATAGAAAAAAGAAACCTCGCTAGATTTTACTGATTAAATCATTATATGTTATAATAATTAATTTTAAAAAATATTCAGCATTTAATGTGCATCGAAAAGCACCCCTGTTGCAACCCTTAGAATTGTATAATTTCCTGTTACTTTTAGAAAATAGAAACCCCTCTAGATTTTACTGATGAAATAATTTTATGTTTTAATAATTAATTTTAACAAAGATTAAGCATTCAAAGTGCATCGGAAAGCACCCCTGTTGCAACCCTTAGAATTGTATAATTACCTGTTACTTTTAGAAAAAAGAAACCACTCTAGATTTTACTGATTAAATCATTTTATGTTATAATAATTAATTTTAAAAAAGATACAGCATTCAAAGTGCATCGGAAAGCACCCCTGTTGCAACCCTTAGAATTGAATAATTTCCTGTTACTTTTAGAAAAAAGAAACCCCTCTAGATTTTACTGATTAAATCATTTTATGTTATAATAATTAATTTTAAAAAAGATACAGCATTCAAAGTGCATCGGAAAGCACCCCTGTTGCAACCCTTAGAATTGTATAATTTCCTGTTACTTATAGAAAAAAGAAACCCTGCTAGATTTTACTGATTAAATCATTATATGATATTAAATAATTTTAAAAATGATTCAGCATTCAATGTGCATCGAAAAGCACTTCTGTTGCAACCCTTAGAATTGTATAATTTTCTGTTACTTATAGAAAAAAGAAACCCCGCTAGATTTTACTGATTAAATCATTATATGTTATAATAATTAATTTTAAAGAAGATTCAGCATTTAATGTGCATCGG
The DNA here is from genome assembly GCA_927349885.1 of Psylliodes chrysocephalus. Taxonomy (NCBI): domain Eukaryota; kingdom Metazoa; phylum Arthropoda; class Insecta; order Coleoptera; family Chrysomelidae; genus Psylliodes; species Psylliodes chrysocephalus. The sequence continues at coordinate 9,283 of CAKMHV010000008.1, forward strand.
GAAGCACCCCTGTTGCAACCCTTAGAATTGAATAATTTTCTGTTACTTATAGAAAAAAGAAGCCCTGCTAGATTTTACTGATTAAATCATTATATGTTATAATAATTAATTTTAAAGAAGATTCAGCATTCAATGTGCATCGGGAAGCACCCCTGTTGCAACCCTTAGAATTGAATAATTTTCTGTTACTTATAGAAAAAAGAAGCCCTGCTAGATTTTACTGATTAAATCATTATATGTTATAATAATTAATTTTAAAGAAGATTCAGCATTCAATGTGCATCGGGAAGCACCCCTGTTGCAACCCTTAGAATTGAATAATTTTCTGTTACTTATAGAAAAAAGAAGCCCTGCTAGATTTTACTGATTAAATCATTATATGTTATAATAATTATTTTAAAGAAGATTCAGCATTCAATGTGCATTGGAAAGCACCCCTGTTGCAGCCCTTAGAATTGAATAAATTCCTGTTACTTATAGAAAAAAGAAACTTCGCTAGATTTAACTGATTTAATCATTATATGTTATAATCATTAATTTTAAAGAAGATTCAGTATTCAATGTGCATCGGAAAGCACCCCTGTTGCAACCTTAGAATTGTATAATTTTCTGTTACTTATAGAAAAAAGAAACCTCGCTAGATTTTACTGATTAAATCATTATATGTTATAATAATTAATTTTAAAAAATATTCAGCATTTAATGTGCATCGAAAAGCACCCCTGTTGCAACCCTTAGAATTGTATAATTTTCTGTTACTTATAGAAAAAAGAAACCCCGCTAGATTTTACTGATTAAATCATTATATGTTATAATAATTAATTTTAAAAAATATTCAGCATTTAATGTGCATCGAAAAGCACCCCTGTTGCAACCCTTAGAATTGTATAATTTCCTGTTACTTTTAGAAAATAGAAACCCCTCTAGATTTTACTGATGAAATAATTTTATGTTTTAATAATTAATTTTAACAAAGATTAAGCATTCAAAGTGCATCGGAAAGCACCCCTGTTGCAACCCTTAGAATTGTATAATTACCTGTTACTTTTAGAAAAAAGAAACCACTCTAGATTTTACTGATTAAATCATGTTATGTTATAATAATTAATTTTAAAAAAGATACAGCATTCAAAGTGCATCGAAAAGCACCCCTGTTGCAACCCTTAGAATTGAATAATTTCCTGTTACTTTTAGAAAAAAGAAACCACTCTAGATTTTACTGATTAAATCATTTTATGTTATAATAATTAATTTTAAAAAAGATACAGCATTCAAAGTGCATCGGAAAGCACCCCTGTTGCAACCCTTAGAATTGTATAATTTTCTGTTACTTATAGAAAAAAGAAACCTCGCTAGATTTTACTGATTAAATCATTATATGTTATAATAATTAATTTTAAAAAATATTCAGCATTTAATGTGCATCGAAAAGCACCCCTGTTGCAACCCTTAGAATTGTATAATTTTCTGTTACTTATAGAAAAAAGAAACCCCGCTAGATTTTACTGATTAAATCATTATATGTTATAATAATTAATTTTAAAAAATATTCAGCATTTAATGTGCATCGAAAAGCACCCCTGTTGCAACCCTTAGAATTGTATAATTTCCTGTTACTTTTAGAAAATAGAAACCCCTCTAGATTTTACTGATGAAATAATTTTATGTTTTAATAATTAATTTTAACAAAGATTAAGCATTCAAAGTGCATCGGAAAGCACCCCTGTTGCAACCCTTAGAATTGTATAATTTCCTGTTACTTTTAGAAAAAAGAAACCACTCTAGATTTTACTGATTAAATCATTTTATGTTATAATAATTAATTTTAAAAAAGATACAGCATTCAAAGTGCATCGGAAAGCACCCCTGTTGCAACCCTTAGAATTGAATAATTTCCTGTTACTTTTAGAAAAAAGAAACCACTCTAGATTTTACTGATTAAATCATTTTATGTTATAATAATTAATTTTAAAAAAGATACAGCATTCAAAGTGCATCGGAAAGCACCCCTGTTGCAACCCTTAGAATTGTATAATTTCCTGTTACTTATAGAAAAAAGAAACCCTGCTAGATTTTACTGATTAAATCATTATATGATATTAAATAATTTTAAAAATGATTCAGCATTCAAAGTGCATCGGAAAGCACCCCTGTTGCAACCCTTAGAATTGTATAATTTTCTGTTACTTATAGAAAAAAGAAACCCCGCTAGATTTTACTGATTAAATCATTATATGTTATAATAATTAATTTTAAAAAAGATTCAGCATTCAATGTGCATCGGGAAGCACCCCTGTTGCAACCCTTAGAATTGAATAATTTTCTGTTACTTATAGAAAAAAGAAGCCCCGCTAGATTTTACTGATTAAATCATTATATGTTATAATAATTAATTTTAAAGAAGATTCAGCATTCAATGTGCATCGGAAAGCACCCCTGTTGCAACCCTTAGAATTGAATAATTTTCTGTTACTTATAGAAAAAAGAAGCCCTGCTAGATTTTACTGATTAAATCATTATATGTTATAATAATTAATTTTAAAGAAGATTCAGCATTCAATGTGCATCGAAAAGCACCCCTGTTGCAACCCTTAGAATTGTATAATTTTCTGTTACTTATAGAAAAAAGAAACCCCGCTAGATTTTACTGATTAAATCATTATATGTTATAATAATTAATTTTAAAGAAGATTCAGCATTCAATGTGCATCGGGAAGCACCCCTGTTGCAACCCTTAGAATTGAATAATTTTCTGTTACTTATAGAAAAAAAGAAGCCCCGCTAGATTTTACTGATTAAATCATTATATGTTATAATAATTAATTTTAAAGAAGATTCAGCATTCAATGTGCATCGGAAAGCACCCCTGTTGCAAACCCTTAGAATTGAATAATTTTCTGTTACTTATAGAAAAAAAGAAGCCCTTCTAGATTTTACTGATTAAATCATTTTATGTTTTAATAATTAATTTTAAAAAAGATTTAGCATTCAAAAGTGCATCGGAAAGCACCCCTGTTGCAGCTCTTAGAATTGTATAATTTCCTGTTACTTATAGAAATAAGAAACCCTGCTAAATTTTACTGATTAAATCATTATATGATATTAATTAATTTTAAAAATGATTCAGCATTCAAAGTGCATCGGAAAGCACCCCTGTTGCAACCGTTAGAATTGAATAATTTCCTGTTACTTTTAGAAAAAAGAAACCCCTCTAGATTTTACTGATTAAATAATTTTATGTTTTATTAATTAATTTTAAAAAAGATACATCATTCAAAGTGCATTGGAAAGCACCCCTGTTGCAACCCTTAGAATTGTAAAATTTTCTGTTACTTATAGAAAAAAGAAACCCCTCTAGATTTTACTGATTAACTTATTATATGATATATTAATGAATTTAAAAAAAGATACAGCATTCAAAGTGCATCGGGAAGCACCCCTGTTGCAACACTTAGAATTGTATATTTTCCTGTTACTTATATAAAAAAGAAACCCCTCTAGATTTTACTGATTAAATCATTATATGTTATAATAAATAGGTTTTAAAAAAGATTCAGCATTCAAAGTGCATTGGAAAGCACCCCTGTTGCAACCCTTAGAATTGTATAATTTCCTGTTACTTATAGAAAAAAGAAACCCCTCTAGATTTTACTGATTAACTTATTATATGATATATTAATGAATTTAAAAAAAGATACAGCATTCAAAGTGCATCGGGAAGCACCCCTGTTGCAACACTTAGAATTGTATAATTTCCTGTTACTTATATAAAAAAGAAACCCTGCTAGATTTTACTTATTAAATCATTATATGTTATAATAAATAATTTTTAAAAATGATTCAGCATTCAAAGTGCATTGGAAAGCACCCCTGTTGCAACCCTTAGAATTGTATAATTTCCTGTTACTTATAGAAAAAAGAAACTCTGCTAGATTTTACTGATTAAATCATTATATGTTATAATAAATAATTTTTAAAAATGATTCAGCATTCAAAGTGCATTGGAAAGCACCCCTGTTGCAACCCTTAGAATTGTATAATTTCCTGTTACTTATAGAAAAAAGAAACCCTTCTAGATTTTACTGATTAAATCATTTTATGTTTTAATAATTAATTTTAAAAAAGATTTAGCATTCAAAAGTGCATCGGAAAGCACCCCTGTTGCAACTCTTAGAATTGTATAATTTCCTGTTACTTATTGAAATAAGAAACCCTGCTAGATTTTACTGATTAAATCATTATATGATATTAATTAATTTTAAAAATGATTCAGCATTCAAAGTGCATCGGAAAGCACCCCTGTTGCAACCCTTAGAATTGTATAATTTCCTGTTACTTTTAGAAAAAAGAAACCCCTCTAGATTTTACTGATTAAATAATTTTATGTTTTATTAATTAATTTTAAAAAAGATACATCATTCAAAGTGCATTGGAAAGCACCCCTGTTGCAACCCTTAGAATTGTAAAATTTTCTGTTACTTATAGAAAAAAGAAACGCCTCTAGATTTTACTGATTAACTTATTATATGATATATTAATGAATTTAAAAAAAGATATAGCATTCAAAGTGCATCGGGAAGCACCCATGTTGCAACACTTAGAATTGTATAATTTCCTGTTACTTATATAAAAAAGAAACCCCTCTAGATTTTACTGATTAAATCATTATATGTTATAATAAATAATTTTTAAAAAAGATTCAGCATTCAAAGTGCATTGGAAAGCACCCCTGTTGCAACCCTTAGAATTGTATAATTTCCTGTTACTTATAGAAAAAAGAAACTCTGCTAGATTTTACTGATTAAATCATTATATGATATTAATAATTTTAAAAATGATTCAGCATTCAAAGTGCATCGGGAAGCACCCCTGTTGCAACACTTAGAATTTAATAATTTCCTGTTACTTTTAGAAAAAAGAAACCCTGCTAGATTTTACTGATTAAATCATTATATGTTATAATAAATAATTTTTAAAAAAGATTCAGCATTCAAAGTGCATTGGAAAGCACCCCTGTTGCAACCCTTAGAATTGTATAATTTCCTGTTACTTATAGAAAAAAGAAACTCTGCTAGATTTTACTGATTAAATCATTATATGTTATAATAAATAATTTTTAAAAAAGATTCAGCATTTAAAGTGCATTGGAAAGCACCCCTGTTGCAACCCTTAGAATTGTATAATTTCCTGTTACTTATAGAAAAAAGAAACTCCGCTAGATTTTACTGATTAAATCATTATATGTTATAATAAATAATTTTTAAAAAAGATTCAGCATTCAAAGTGCATCGGGAAGCACCCCTGTTGCAACACTTAGAATTGTATAATTTCCTGTTACTTTTAGAAAGAAGAAACCATTCTAGATTTTACTGATTAAATCATTTTATGTTATATTAATTAATTTTAAAAAAGATACAGCATTCAAAGTGCATCGGAAAGCACCCCTGTTGCAACCCTTAGAATTGAATAATTTCCTGTTACTTATAGAAAAAAGAAACCCTGCTAGATTTTACTGATTAAATCATTATATGTTATAATAATTATTTTTAAAAACTATTCAGCATTCAATGTGCATCGGAAAGCACCCCTGTTGCAACCCTTAGAATTGAATAATTTCCTGCTACTTATAGAAAAAAGAAACCCTGCTAGATTTTACTAATTAAAGCATTATATGTTATAATAAATAATTTTCAGAAAAGATTCAGCATTCAAAGTGCATCGGGAAGCACCCCTGTTGCAATCCTCAGAATTGAATAATTTCCTGTTACTTATAGAAAAAAGAAACTCTGCTAGATTTTACTGATTAACTTATTTTATGATATATTAATGAATTTAAAAAAGATACAGCATTCAAAGTGCATCGGGAAGCACCCCTGTTGCAACCCTTAGAATTGTATAATTTCCTGTTACTTATAGAAAAAAGAAACCCTGCTAGATTTTACTGATTAAATCATTATATGTTATAATAATTAATTTTAAAAACTATTCAGCATTCAATGTGCATCGGAAAGCACCCCTGTTGCAACCCTTAGAATTTTATAATTTCCTGTTACTTATAGAAAAAAGAAACCCTGCTAGATTTTACTGATTAAATCATTATATGTTATAATAATTAATTTTAAAAACTATTCAGCATTCAATGTGCATCGGAAAGCACCCCTGTTGCAACCCTTAAATTTGAATAATTTCCTGTTACTTATAGAAAAAAGAAACCCTGCTAGATTTTACTGATTAAATCATTATATGTTATAATAATTAATTTTAAAAACTATTCAGCATTCAATGTGCATCGGAAAGCACCCCTGTTGCAACCCTTAGAATTTTATAATTTCCTGTTACTTATAGAAAAAAGAAACCCTGCTAGATTTTACTGATTAAATCATTATATGTTATAATAATTAATTTTAAAAACTATTCAGCATTCAATGTGCATCGGAAAGCACCCCTGTTGCAACCCTTAAATTTGAATAATTTCCTGTTACTTATAGAAAAAAGAAACCCTGCTAGATTTTACTGATTAAATCATTTTATGTTATAATAATTAATTTTAAAAAGGATGCAACATTCAAAGTGCATCGGAAAGCACCCCTGTTGCAACCCTTAGAATTGTATAATTTCCTGTTACTTATAGAAAAAAGAAACCCTGCTAGATTTTACTGATTAAATCATTATATGTTATAATAATTATTTTTAAAAACTATTCAGCATTCAATGTGCATCGGAAAGCACCCCTGTTGCAACCCTTAGAATTGAATAATTTCCTGTTACTTATAAAAAAAAGAAACCCTGCTAGATTTTACTGATTAAATCATTATATGATATTAATTAATTTTAAAAATGATTCAGCATTCAAAGTGCATCGGAAAGCACCCCTGTTGCAACCCTTAGAATTGTATAATTTCCTGTTACTTTTAGAAAAAAGAAACTCTTCTAGATTTTACTGATTAAATCATTTTATGTTTTAATAATTAATTTTAAAAAAGATTTAGCATTCAAAAGTGCATCGGAAAGCACCCCTGTTGCAACTCTTAGAATTGTATAATTTCCTGTTACTTATAGAAAAAAGAAACCCTGCTAGATTTTACTGATTAAATCATTATATGATATTAATTAATTTTAAAAATGATTCAGCATTCAAAGTGCATCGGAAAGCACCCCTGTTGCAACCCTTAGAATTGAATAATTTCCTGTTACTTATAGAAAAAAGAAACCCTGCTAGATTTTACTGATTAAATCATTATATGTTATAATAATTAATTTTAAAAACTATTCAGCATTCAATGTGCATCGGAAAGCACCCCTGTTGCAACCCTTAGAATTTTATAATTTCCTGTTACTTATAGAAAAAAGAAACCCTGCTAGATTTTACTGATTAAATCATTATATGTTATAATAATTAATTTTAAAAACTATTCAGCATTCAATGTGCATCGGAAAGCACCCCTGTTGCAACCCTTAAATTTGAATAATTTCCTGTTACTTATAGAAAAAAGAAACCCTGCTAGATTTTACTGATTAAATCATTTTATGTTATAATAATTAATTTTAAAAAGGATGCAACATTCAAAGTGCATCGGAAAGCACCCCTGTTGCAACCCTTAGAATTGTATAATTTCCTGTTACTTATAGAAAAAAGAAACCCTGCTAGATTTTACTGATTAAATCATTATATGTTATAATAATTATTTTTAAAAACTATTCAGCATTCAATGTGCATCGGAAAGCACCCCTGTTGCAACCCTTAGAATTGAATAATTTCCTGTTACTTATAGAAAAAAGAAACCCTGCTAGATTTTACTGATTAAATCATTATATGATATTAATTAATTTTAAAAATGATTCAGCATTCAAAGTGCATCGGAAAGCACCCCTGTTGCAACCCTTAGAATTGTATAATTTCCTGTTACTTTTAGAAAAAAGAAACTCTTCTAGATTTTACTGATTAAATCATTTTATGTTTTAATAATTAATTTTAAAAAAGATTTAGCATTCAAAAGTGCATCGGAAAGCACCCCTGTTGCAACTCTTAGAATTGTATAATTTCCTGTTACTTATAGAAAAAAGAAACCCTGCTAGATTTTACTGATTAAATCATTATATGATATTTATTAATTTTAAAAATGATTCAGCATTCAAAGTGCATCGGAAAGCACCCCTGTTGCAACCCTTAGAATTGAATAATTTCCTGTTACTTATAGAAAAAAGAAACCCTGCTAGATTTTACTGATTAAATCATTATATGATATTAATTAATTTTAAAAATGATTTAGCATTCAAAGTGCATCGGAAAGCACCCCTGTTGCAACCCTTAGAATTGAATAATTTCCTGTTACTTATAGAAAAAAGAAACTCCTCTAGATTTTACTGATTAAATCATTTTATATTATAATAATTAATTTTAAAAAAAGATACAGCATTCAAAGTTCATCGGAAAGCACCCCTGTTGCAACCCTTAGAATTGTATAATTTCCTGTTACTTATAGAGAAAAGAAACCCCGCTAGATATTACTGATTAAAGCATTATATGTTATAATAAATAATTTTTTAGAAAAGATTCAGCATTCAAAGTGCATCGGGAAGCACCCCTGTTGCAACCCTTAGAATCGTATAATTTCCTGTTACTTTTAGAAAAAAGAAACCACTCTAGATTTTACTGATTAAATCATTTTATGTTATAATAATTAATTTTAAAAAAGATACAGCATTCAAAGTGCATCGGAAAGCACCCCTGTTGCAATCCTTAGAATTGAATAATTTCCTGTTACTTATAGAAAAAAGAAACACAGCTAGATTTAACTGATTAAATCATTATATGATATTAATTAATTTTAAAAATGATTCAGCTTTCAAAGTGCATCGGAAAGCACCCCTGTTGCAACCCTTAGAATTGTATAATTTCCTGTTACTTTTAGAAAAAAGAAACCACTCTAGATTTTACTGATTAAATCATTTTATGTTATAATAATTAATTTTAAAAAGGATGCAGCATTCAAAGTGCATCGGAAAGCACCCCTGTTGCAACCCTTAGAATTTAATAATTTCCTGTTACTTATAGAAAAAAGAAACCCTGCTAGATTTTACTGATTAACTCATTTTATGTTATAATAATTAATTTTAAAAAGGATGCAACATTCAAAGTGCATCGGAAAGCACCCCTGTTGCAACCCTTAGAATTGTATAATTTCCTGTTACTTATAGAAAAAAGAAACCCTGCTAGATTTTACTGATTAAATCATTATATGTTATATTAATTAATTTTAAAAACTATTCAGCATTCAATGTGCATCGGAAAGCACCCCTGTTGCAACCCTTAGAATTGAATAATTTCCTGTTACTTATAGAAAAAAGAAACCCCTCTAGATTTTACTGATTAACTTATTATATGATATATTAATGAATTTAAAAAAAGATACAGCATTCAAAGTGCATCGGGAAGCACCCCTGTTGCAACACTTAGAATTTAATAATTTCCTGTTACTTTTAGAAAAAAGAAACCCCTCTAGATTTTACTGATTAAATAATTTTATGTTTTAATAATTAATTTTAAAAAAGATACAGCATTCAAAGTGCATTGGAAAGCACCCCTGTTGCAACCCTTAGAATTGTATAATTTTCTGTTACTTATAGAAAAAAGAAACAACTTTAGATTTTACTGATTAACTTATTATATGATATATTAATGAATTTAAAAAAAGATACAGCATTCAAAGTGCATCGGGAAGCACCCCTGTTGCAACCCTTAGAATTGTATAATTTCCTGTTACTTATAGAGAAAAGAAACCCCGCTAGATTTTACTGATTAAAGCATTATATGTTATAATAAATAATTTTTAAAAAAGATTCAGCATTCAAAGTGCATCGGGAAGCACCCCTGTTGCAATCCTCAGAATTGAATAATTTCCTGTTACTTATAGAAAAAAGAAACTCTGCTAGATTTTACTGATTAACTTATTTTATGATATATTAATGAATTTAAAAAAGATACAGCATTCAAAGTGCATCGGGAAGCACCCCTGTTGCAACCCTTAGAATTGTATAATTTCCTGTTACTTTTAGAAAAAAGAAACCACTCTAGATTTTACTGATTAAATCATTTTATGTTATAATAATTAATTTTAAAAAAGATACAGCATTCAAAGTGCATCGGGAAGCACCCCTGTTGCAACCCTTAGAATTGTATAATTTCCTGTTACTTATAAAAAAAAGAAACCCTGGTAGATTTTACTAATTAAATCATTATATGATGTTAATAATTTTAAAAATGATTCAGCATTCAAAGTGCATCGGAAAGCACCCCTGTTGCAAGCCTTAGAATTGTATAATTTCCTGTTACTTATAGAAAAAAGAAACTCTGCTAGATTTTACTGATTAAATTATTATATGATATATTAATGAATTTAAAAAAGATACAGCATTTAAAGTGCATCGGGAAGCACCCCTGTTGCAACCCTTAGAATTGTATAATTTCCTGTTACTTATAGAAAAAAGAAACCCTGCTAGATTTTACTGATTAAATCATTATATGATATTAATAATTTTAAAAATGATTCAGCATTCAAAGTGCATCGGAAAGCACCCTTGTTGCAAGCCTTAGAATTGTATAATTTCCTGTTACTTATAGAAAAAAGAAACTCTGCTAGATTTTACTGATTAACTTATTATATGATATATTAATGAATTTAAAAAAGATACAGCATTTAAAGTGCATCGGGAAGCACCCCTGTTGCAACCCTTAGAATTGTATAATTTCCTGTTACTTATAGAAAAAAGAAACCCTGTTAGATTTTACTGATTAAATCATTATATGATATTAATAATTTTAAAAATGATTCAGCATTCAAAGTGCATCGGAAAGCACCCCTGTTGCAACCCTTAGAATTGTATAATTTTCTGTTACTTATAGAAAAAAGAAACCCCTCTAGATTTTACTGATTAACTTATTATATGATATATTAATGAATTTAAAAAAAGATACAGCATTCAAAGTGCATCGGGAAGCACCCCTGTTGCAACACTTAGAATTTAATAATTTCCTGTTACTTTTAGAAAAAAGAAACCCTGCTAGATTTTACTTATTAAATCATTATATGTTATAATAAATAATTTTTAAAAAAGATTCAGCATTCAAAGTGCATTGGAAAGCACCCCTGTTGCAACCCTTAGAATTGTATAATTTCCTGTTACTTATAGAAAAAAGAAACTCTGCTAGATTTTACTGATTAAATCATTATATGTTATAATAAATAATTTTTAAAAAAGATTCAGCATTCAAAGTGCATTGGAAAGCACCCCTGTTGCAACCCTTAGAATTGTATAATTTCCTGTTACTTATAGAAAAAAGAAACTCCGCTAGATTTTACTGATTAAATCATTATATGTTATAATAAATAATTTTTAAAAAAGATTCAGCATTCAAAGTGCATCGGGAAGCACCCCTGTTGCAACACTTAGAATTCTACATTTGCAAATAATAATTCTATTAATGATGACTGTTATTATGAAATAAAACCTGTCACAGATCGGGTTAGACAAAATTGTTTAAAAATTCAAGAATAAAGGACGAATTTAGATATACATCTACAAATTAAAGTCTTACGTTTATCAATTACATTTTCATTGGAAACGATTTAATAATTTAATTTCAACTTTAACAAAACCTATCGAATCAAAATTTAATTACGCGTATTTCTGATCTTGCCAAGTTAAGGGTTAATCAGACTTTCTCTATAACTGTTTCAAACATATTTTACACTCCAATAATACATATTTCACAGTTAAAACGTTTTCTCGTCTAGTGTCCGAACTAACTTTTTAAGCAGCTCGTTTCGAACATATTTTTAACTTGAACAAATTTTTTCCAGAGTGAATTCTTAAATGCTTTTTTAAATGGTCTTTATTAATAAACTGTTTCGAACATGTTTCACATTTGAACGGTTTTTCTCCAGTGTGAATTCTTAAATGATAATTTAAATGGCTTTTTTGGATAAACTGTTTCGAACATATTTCACATTTGAACGGTTTTTTCTCCAGTATGAATTCTTAAATGCACCTTCAAATGGCTTTTCTGGATAAATTGCTTTAAACATATTTCACAATTGTAACAGATATTCTCCACACCGAGGGAAATTTTTTGCTGCTGTAGCAAAAAATGTATTAACCCTTAAAAAAAACTCTATTAAAATAGGCGACAGCCAAAGTACTTTGCTACGGTTAAAAAATTCACTTTTTTGAAATTACTTTTTAGTCCCTAAAAACATACTTTTTAGTTTTTATTAATTTTAGTGGTTAGAAAGTAAAATTTTACTCACTAAAAAGTAGTTTTTAATGGTTAAAAAGTAAGTTTTTAGTGGTTAAAAAGTATTTTTCTTGCAGTTAAAAAGTATTTTGTTGTCTTTAACAGCTAGTTTTAATTATTAAAAAGTTATTTTTTATCATTTAAAAATAGTTTTTAGTGGTTAAAAATTATATTTTTAGTGGTTAAAAAGTAGTTTTTAGCGGTTGAAAATAGTTTTTATTGGTTAAAAATTAGGTACTGTTTAAGAAAGTACTTTTGTGAAATTAAAAAATATTCTTTTTACCATTAAAAGGTAGTTTTAGTTGATAAAGAATTAATTTTTACCTTTAAAAAATGGTTTTTAGTGGTTAAAAAATAGTTTTTAGTGGTTAAAAAGTAGTGTGTAGTGGTTTAAAAGTAACTTTTTACTTTTAAAAAGTAGATTTTAATGATTTTATAGTTAATTTGTACCTTTAAAAAGTAGTTTTTGATGGTTGAAAGCGAATTTTACTATTTAGGACTGGGTTCTTCGGTCCGTAGAGCTTTTTTCTATAAACAAATAAAGTTCAGTTAAAGTCGAAATACAAGGATGTTTTGCATGTATTAAATGTAAAATTTCCAGTTTTACCGAGGATAACTGAACTATTTGTTCATAATGAAACCAGTCCTTTAAAAATAGAAAAATTTGTTTTTAGCCATGCATTAAAAACTATATTTTATAGCTCAAAATTTACCTAATATATACCTACATAATTTACATAAAGCTTTATTTAACCAGTGATTCAAATACGGATCAACATAATAAAAGGAAGGGTTTCAAAAATAAAAGAGATGTTTAAGTTATAATAAAAATATTATATTACATAAAAACAGAGCGTTCTTCTTTTATCTACCGGGTGGGCCATTTCAAACGATCCTCTCTTAATATCTACAAAGGCCGTTTGACTTATTGACAATCTAATAATAATGATAAAATTGTCTGTAAAATCCAAAATGTAATATACAGGGTTTTACACTATACAATTTTTGCGAGAATAAATTCGAGAAGTTCAATAGTAGGTACTAACTTATTAACAAAAAATATTTTAATTTTTCTATTTTGATAAATGAGAAAGTTTTTATTTTATTTAAATTTCCAGCACAGCCACTGTTCAGTGTTTAGGTCGTTTGGCTATTCAGCGTAAATTTAGCCATACTTTTATGCAGCAGAACTTTACGAATTTATTCGCGCAAAAATTGGATAGTGTAAAACCGGGGTTCGATTTTAAAATTAAAAGTTTTAAATGATTGTAATGTCAAATATTGAGAATTTAGAGGCTTGAATATATGTATCAGTTTCAGATGAGCACCATGGCACAAGTCACCCATTTTGCTCTGGAAAAAAGTCGGTATGTCAAATCTTCCGAACGGCTTTTTAAATTGGTACATCTTTAATGACCCACCCGATATATGAAGTAGTACCTATACAAATAACAGTCAAAACATCTTAATCTTAATAAGTCTTTTTGAAACTTAAAACTAAAATTTATATTGATATATATTTAAAACCACCTTTTGAAATGATGACATATGTATCAAAGGAAAACAAATCATCAAAAAAAACTAAGTTACGAGTATTTGTAATATCAACTAAATATGAAAAAAAGTGTTCACTAAAACCCAACGTTCTAACTTTATTATACAGACATAATATCTGTGATTTATTGTTAATAATTATTTTAAAAATTTTTCCAAAAATGGCTTGGGGTGTTTTTTCGATTAAAATGACGTCATTTTTGCTATATACTTTATTGCCTACCAAAATTCTATCTAAAACTATTACTTCTTTTTCAAACTCGTCTAAATTTTCAGGGTTAAGATAATCTGAAACTTTTATAACATTTTCAAGATCAGGAATAACGGATTTTAAGTTTGTAGACTCACTTTTCGAATTAAAGTATAATTGATCCACAAAACCTTTTAATTCGGAAAATCTTGAGGCTAGTTTTAGTTGATGTTTTAAAGCTAGGGTAAGAGTAATATTTACACGAGATGCCACAACATTAGCTGATAATTTAAAACTCCTATGTTTAGATTCAAATCTTAAAGTTGACAGTTTTTTTAAAGGTCCAGATTCATTGAGTATCAGTGGATAATGTGTCATAAAGTGAAATTTGGGTTTAGAGTTGTAGAAAATAATTTAAGAAATAAATAATGATGAACATTAATTAAACTTGCTAATTTAAAGGACATATCTGAATTTACAAAATCACTAAGAACAATGTCCACAATTCTTCTGAGCAATATATAAAGGTACCAAAACTTGTTGCCTTCAGGAACTAAGTCTCCATAAATTAATCCTGCGTTTAATATAAATGTTTTCATTTCTGATGCTGACATTTTTAAGGTCTTTTTTTTTAAATTATCTGCCGTTATCAAAGGAGGCTTATTGTGATTGCCAGAAAAACTAAAAAATTTAATCCTATCATTAAGAGTTTCTAATTCAAAAAATTTGTCAACACAAACAAATTGATTCAATAAGTAAGACATAACAGTAACACCCACCCCTTCAAAAATGTCATGAGCAATATCTACAGAATAATTATCAGTAACATGAAGCCGTGTATATTATTTAAAATTGAAAATGTCTTAATACCCGTTTGATAAGGATAATTTAAAAGTATATCATGCTGGTAATTTTCTTTATTTCTCAAAGTGGTATCATTTTGAACCAAAAGGCTTTGAGTATCAGTTCGAAAAGATTTACAAAACCTGCAGAAAGAATTTGATACAAAACATTCTTGAAATCCCAAAATGGAATTTAATCCAAGATTATCACCTAAAAAAAGGACAACGCTAAAATATATTTGGTATTCCTTGTCCAACAATGTTACTTTTATTCCATCAGATCTCAAAGAGTTTAATTCTTCAATCAACCGAGGAAAAATAGCAATTGCTCCAAATTCTTTAAAATCTGAAGAATGAAATAAAGTTACCAAGAAAATGTTTTCCAAGGCTGATTGGTATTTGGGAGGCAAGCAAGCTACTGAACAATATATAGCTCCTAGTTTCTGAATGCCAGAATGTGACCCTAATGGATTTCCAGTTTCGTAATCATCATAGTATAGAAATATGGGAAAGACTATGTCAGATTCATCAAAGTTTGATATTTTATTTTTCCATAAATTACTTTGAACTATATTAAATATATCTTTCTTTGATTTTAAATCTTCTACATATTTTAGCGTCTCATACAAAACCCCTGGCAACGAAAAAAAGTGTTTGAGAACCTTTGATAGAGGAACAAATTGAGCAGTATTTTGTTTTGAAACTACATTAGAATTTTTATTAATTTCGATACGTTCACCAACTTTAAAAGTAATGGGCATTATAAGTAGGTCTGATTCTTCTAGCATTTTAAATCTCAAATATTCACTTCCAAAACCAGAAAATAGATCCCTAAATTCCGCCAAAAATTGTCGAATTTGCCATTTTCCTTGGTCATTATAAGATAATGTACTAAAAATATTGTCAAACATCTCTAAAGGTTCATTAAGCAAATCGTTTATTAATTCTATTATTTGTTGTACGCTTTTTCGAGGTAACATTGTTTCAGAGTAAAGTTTACAAATAAAGGATATTTTATTCTCATATAATTTCTGCTTAAAAATTAAGAATTTATTAATATCCTCGTTGTGGGTAGTTGAATACTCGCCTTGAGACTGAAAATTACTCTCTTCAATAACAAAATTACATAGATCAGAATTTACAATATTGCTCATAGAATCACTTTCTGGGAGGGTCTCGGGTGTTTCTAAATGTTCTGATGGAAGAACATCAGAAGCATGTTTGCTTTGAATATGTTTTCTATAGCTTTTGAGGTTTGGAAAATGTCTCTTACAACCTTTTTCTACACATGCAAAAACACTCTTTTCTTCTATCCTGTGCAGTATTTTAAATGTGTTATTAGTGCATTACATTTGAAGAAAAAAATCACCACAAAAACTGCACTGCGGCATTGTAATAATAAGTAGCCAATATAAGAGTAGAAATAAGTTTCTGGTGGTTTAAAAAATTATATCAACATAAAAAATAAACTAAAATACAAATTTGTCTAAACGAAACATGGAAAATAAAGCTGCAATATTGCCAAAAATTCTATAAAAATACTTTTTGAAAGAAATTTTCAAAATAAAGCCTTTTCAATCAATCTAATTCGTTGCCTAAATGAAAGGCTAAATCGCTAATCATTGAATCGACAGTGGGTGATCTAAACTGCAATTTAATTTTAAAAATTTCCTCACTTATAAACTGCCAAATTGGTCACTTTCGATAGGAAACTCCACATCTAGCGCGTAAAAACATTTAAATAAGAGTTCAATTGTTCTTACACAACTTTGCAAAAAGTATTTGTTGTCCTCGATCACCACGGCAAAGGTTAGATTATCTAGATCTCCTATTACACACGCATATGGTTGCAAAGTCAGGCCATACTCTGCTAATTTAGCCCTCCTGGTGGCTGCCTTTTCATCAATTTCAGAAACGTTCTGTAAAAAAAGTTTTTAAATTATTATTATTATTATTATTATTATTGTAAAAGTCCTGCCTCCTGAACGAATGGATAATATTGTACCTACATATAAATTAAATGGTAGAATAGGGTACTAGCACTAAATTTTTAAATATGGATCCTCTAGGGGATATTCGAAAGAGTCGGGTTTTTAAGTACACTATGTTCATTGTTAACTGGAGGTTTTGAGCCAGATTGTAGCTTTACTCAGAAACATTCAAGCGATCAAATTTTAATTTTAAAAGAACAAGTTTAAACAATGATTTCCAAAAAATATTTACTTACCGCTACATGAATGAAAAAACTTTCTTGAATCTCGCTTCTGCTGGGTCTCCAATTGCATCCTTTTCTGGATTTTTTAATGGTGGTTGTTGGAATAGATATGGTAGAATTAGTATTGCCTGAGTATTATCATCTAAAATCAAAGTATTTTCAATTACATTTCAATAATTAAAATGAAAATGTTAAAAACTCTTTTTTATCAACATTTCAAAATTCTGTAAACCTTTTTTGATAAATGCTAGGATCTAACAATGAGTAGGACATAAGCCATACATATAATGGAAAAAGCAACACACCTGTACTTTCTGGCAACTTAATTTTCCTTTCTTGAGCTTCTTTTAGTATGGCTTTAGCCACCTTTGGCCATGTTGTGTATATTATATCCGTGCTATCAGGATATTTTCTGTTAAAGTCTGTTTCAATCTGAAAAAATTAAATTAACGAATTATTTATATATAATTATTTATAATAAGAGATTGTTAAAATTAAATCAGTTAATTTCCAATAATATTGCTAAATAATAGATTTTATTTAGCAACTTGCTAGTTTACAAAATTTTAAGTTCTGAAACTTATATTTTCTATTATAGCAAGTTAATATTAAAATTAAAAACTTACCAGTTCAATTCCAAAATTTTGTTTGAGGCAAGGTAAATCCTTATAAATAACATCTAAGGACACATTGCAGTAGACTTTTTTTCTCAAGCTAAGACTATCTTCCCATGCTTCCAAAATCTTGGGATAGGGCTCTATAGCTACCTTGAGAAATTCTAAACTTGTTTCGCTGATACTGATTTTGGACTCTCAACTTTCTTATTAGGGGCTTTCTGAGGGTTTTTCTGTGCATTAGCAAGTCTTAATTGAGTTTTGCAATTCACATATTTTGTATATAGTTTTCCTCTTGGCCCAATTGATTTCCTTCCTTTATCTTTATCTTTGCACGTTGTATAAGGGAGGTAATATGTTGCTGCATTTTCATTTGGAAACAACTCTTCAATTTCCTTAGCCAATTTGGTAAAAACCTCAGCCCTTATCCTAAAATACATTTTTTTATTCCTTGTATATTTTATATTTTGTTTTATTAAATACTTACTCTAGCCCATATACAGGAAAAAGTTCTGTAATTACAACTTTCACTAGCTTCTGTCTCAAACAATTGTTTAGTTTGTTTTTCTGCAGAAGGACAATTTGTCCATCTGTATATTTTGACAAAATTGCCTCTAAACCCTAAAAAAATACGAATTATATAGGAAGTCAAGTAAATATTAAAAAAGAATTATTACAAATTATAGGAAAGTAAATATTCATTAGTATAGTTTAACGTTTGGCTTAGAATTTAGAATTCTTATGAAGAAAAAAAAAACTAGAATATCTAGAAAGATTTAATATATAATTATTAGAATTATTTTAAATACTTACTTGAGGAAATACATGGGGAATACACACATTAGATTTCTTATTCTGGCTTGTTGAGCTTCTGTGATATCTGCAAAGGAATGGGCCTTTCTTTTCATTTTTTCTTCTCCAGCAATATCTTCTTTATCAGACAGGCTTGACTGATTTAGGTCAAGGGCATGAGTGAGATTGTCATCTGCTACAAATGAATATAGGCTACCTGATGAGGTGAATGTATCTGTGGATATGGTATCAGTGGATACGTTGGATGACGTTTCGACCTAAAACGAACAAATTTTTAAGACGATAACACTAATCCGTTCACAATACTTTGTTTCTTTTCATTTTTCAAATGAATTTTTTTAATTTTTTTTACTTGGATATTTTTAAAAATGTTCCTTTTTTGAGACTGAATTTGTTTTCATTATTTAGAACTGATTATTTATAATTGCGGAAACTTTTTGTTTAATTTTCTTTTTTGTTGTACCTAGATTGTAAAATAAATTAAACATTCTTAGAAAAATATTACTTACCAAAAATGTATCTAATTCTTTAAATGGTTCAGGCTGTCGTTCCTCAAAAAATTTTTTCCAAAAAATTAGCCGGGGACCCAGTTTTGGTATAAGGACCTTTACTATTTCCTTGTCATTGTCTAGCAAGGAAAAACTTTCATCTGATATTCCTTCATCTAAAATATATTAATATATAAACAGGAGAGTAAACCTCAACTAATCTCCTTAATTCAGTTCCTAAAATTCCCCACTAATTCCTAATGGTTTTACACTGTTCTGTCATAGGTGCTCTTGTAAATTTTGTCACCAAGCTAAAGAGTTTATTTCAACAGTTTCAATATGCTCTAAAATGCACTTTAAAAGGAGAACATCATTAATCAAGATAGTTGGTATTGTAATAAACTTTTCAGATGGGTGGCAAAGTATTTATGCCAATCATGTACACTAAAATTCCCTTGCGGTTTTATACATAGTTACATTTTAACCTTAAGATGTAGGCTGAAATTCAAGGAAATTTGTTTAGTATTGCTCTCGTTATTGCATTTCTTTATTAGAAGCTTATATTTTACACCTATTAAGTACATGCAAAAATGATAAAACCACATTTCCTGTAAGTAAGTAGGTACCTATTTACCATTGCATCCATACAAATCTGGTACAGAGTCAAGTATCTAAATCCACAATATTTAGCATAACAACTATATAAAATTCATTGTTGTCAGCATAATTGTTGGTTTGAAGTTGCACCAGTGTTTTTTTTTAATGCCAAGTAAACATACCTACTTACTATTAACTTGAGTGCTTCAGAGTAAAACGAGTAGTAATAAAAATTTTAAAATAAAATACAACAAATATTTCACTGTCAGTGTACGTAATAATAACAATAATTCATATTGATATTCATAAAAACACACACAAATTATATTTACAAAGTGTCAAAAAAAATAATATAACAAACGTCTATGTGGATAGGTCTCAAAAATAAGAAATAAAGAGGCAGCAATCCTACCCAACTTTCCGAACACTTCTGTATGAATAAATTATTTTTTGACCTTTCACTAAGTCATTAAATTTTGCACTTCATGAAGTATATGATTATCGTAAGATAATCAGAAATCTCGACTTTTTTAGTTAAAATATTTATTTAAAAATTACTTAATTTTTTTTACTTTTTAGTGAATCTGGCAATGGTGGCAAAGGTTTTTGAAATTTTTAATTGTACAAATAGAAAATATATACATGGATAATATTTTATAGCTGTTGTTTTTTAGCATAAAACATTTTTTTTTTTAAATTAAATGAAGAGGACAATCGCACCCAACTTTCCGAAAACTTTTAGTAAAGTAATTGTTATAATCAATTATTCTCCCAATAAAAATACTTTTTTCATTAAGCAGCACATATAAAGCATAACATATCTTTTTTAAAATGAAATTTTCGTGTTTCTAGAAGTAACTAAATTTGGCACTGAACTATATTTATATTATAAAATCTCAGCTTTTTCAAGTTAAATTATTAAAAAATTATTATTTAAAGTTTCTACTTTTTAGTGAATCTGGCAACGTGGAGACTGTTACAAAAACTGAATGGATTGGAAAACGAAAAACATATACAAACTTAATTTATTTAAACATTTCTTAGCTGCGCTATGGATGTACCTACCTCTTCTACTCTATTTTTAATTAAAAAAAAAAAAAAAACTGAAAATGGCTTTTTCACCAACAAAAATTTAGTAATTTGATCGAGATAGTAATAACCCAGCAAACATTTTGTGCAGGGTAATAAAAGGCCCAATAACTCAAAAAAGTAGTAAAAAAAGGCACTTTTTGAAATTTGGCAACAATGGCAAAAGTTTTGAAAAAGTAATTATACTAAAATATACTGTTAGGTACAATAATTTTCTTTCTATTCAACTTGTGTTCGGAAAGTAAAATGTAAAATAGTTTTGTTTTCGAGATACCTACCTACAATAAGGTGTCAAAGTTTTTACAGAAAAAAAAAAAATGTTTTATTAATACTATCTCAGAAACGCAAATTTTGATTTTTATTAAACTTGAACAACAGTGGTGGATTCTAGAAACCCCCCTCCCCTAGTTCAGAAAGTTAAGAATTTAGATAAAAATTAACATCAGGTAAGTATTTTGGAGAAATGTTTAGTTTAAGGTTTTTAAGGTCTAGAAAAGCTAAGGTTATAATGTTAAATGCAACAAAAAATGAATCGGTCTCCGAATCCTTTGTAAAACTGTTAAAATTCATTAAAAAACTTACTTTTTAGTTCCTAAAAACGTACTTTTTAGTCCCTAAAAACGTACTTTTTAGTCCCTAAAAACGTACTTTTTAGTGGTTAGAAATTAAAATTTTACTCATAAAAAGTAGTTTTTTATGGTTAAAAGGTAGGTTTTTAGTGGTTAAACAGTATTTTTCTTGCAGTTAAAAAGTATTTTGTTACCTTGAGCAGGCAGTTTTAATTGTTGCAAAAAATTAATGAATCTACCGAATCCTTTTTAAAACTGTCAAAATTCATTAAAAAAACTTAAGCCGGAACATTTAAAACAGAAAACATTTGGGGCATGCGCATTATCAATTTCCAAACAAAATGAAATAAAATAAGGTCTCTAAAAAGATAAAAGTTTGCCATCTTTTCTACTACCTAATTCTTATTTCTTATTTTAGGTTATTTCATGTATACTTAAACGCTATACAGATGTGCATGTTTAATTTGCCAAAATGCCAAAGTTTTGTTCTCTATTTCTTAATTTAATAAAAATATAAAAAAAACTGATATACATGTGTGTTATTAGAAATATCTGTTAACGCCACTGAAACAAATCATTTTAATCTTACATTTAACCCTCAGTACTCAAAATAGCCTTGCCAAGTTCCATCAAAATCGGAAAAGGAATTTCTGATATCTTAATGAAAAAACTTAGCAAGATTTTTCGCTTTACCTACTGTTTTTTTCCTTAATTAACTTTAAAGTGAGGGGTCAATACATTTGCAACCGATAAATTAGTAGATATAAAATACTTTTATATTATACGTTATGTACTTACCCTTAAAATTCTCAACAAACTCTTGTAATCCCCAATTATTCAACTTTTCTGTGTAATCCATTGGAAACACAACACAATGTATGCACAATACTTAAATGCAAAAGTGGCGTTAGACCTATGATTTGATTGATTTGCCTATTTGCCAACGTAAAATCACAAATCGCCGCTTATTCTTGTCAGTACTTGTAGATATACCATTTACCTTTTATTGCGATATACCGGGAACTGGCGGGAACGGACTGAACGGGCTACGCCGAACGCCGAATACAGGAAAATTTTCTCGAGCATAGACGAAGTAGCTCTCGATCGAAACCGATCGTTATTTTCTAAAGATATTTTTTATTGGACTTAAAAAGCGAATTGTTATGATAAAAAATATATCTATTAATATTTTGAATTTCTACTACAGAAAATAAATGTTTAGTAATTAAAAACTATTTTTAAGAGCAAAAATTATTTTTGCTGGTTTTATAGACTGAAAAAAAATATTTGCAATGGTAACAATTTTTTTTTGTATGGCGACAAAACTACTTTAAAAAAGCATTTTATTTAGTTGCATGAATGTATTTTTTTAATTGTAGCTAAAAAATTATTTGTGGTAGCAAGAAATTTCTCAACAAAACACTTTTTAAATATAATTCTCTCAGTGTACGACGAATATCAGAGATATCAAGAAAGAAATTGATGAATATATTCAGTCCAAAGTTGAACTTTTGGCTACGCATTGTGATTTACCGACTTTGAAAAATGAAAATACTGAGTATCAAGAAAGTTTGAGAGAGTTTTGCGACAACAAAGAAAATGAAAGGATATCAAATACATTAAAAAATGATGGAAATGTTATAAATATAAAAAAGAGAAGGAAGCAGTACCGCTGGCAAAAAAGTAAGTGCTTATTAAATTATTATCAAAGCTAAACCACAGTTTATAGCTAATGAATCAATTAACTCATTCGAACCAATTGAATGTTCCAAAATAACATCCACTCCAGGGATACAAATTCTGAATGCGTAGAAGAATGCTGTTTGAATATAGACACTTGCCATATTGTATTGGTTATAATAAGAGAGCCCACTGCAAATTTCGACCCTCATCTGATAACGAAATGAAATATTCTCTAAAGACATGTAACTACATTGTACTTTACCAAATTGCACCTATGCCAGTCCCTGAGCATAGTGGTTAAAAAAAAAAATCATATAAGACATGACAGCGACAATTGTGTTTGCCCTGAAAATTACAATTCTAATTCATTGTGAACCTAGCTATTAAACTTGAATTATTAATATTTTTACCTACCTTTTAAACCATGTTTATGTGTGAAAGGAAGAAGGATGGCATTATATAAACCATTTTCAGAGATAATCAATACAAATTATAAACTCTTGTTAAACAATTCTTTTAAACCATAATTATAGTAGTTTTTTTGTCTTTTCTATGGCAACCTGAAAAAATGAATCACAACAATAGGGATACAAATAAATTTTTAAATCAGCAAAAATTGATTCATATTTTTAATGATTTTTACCTACTTATTGTGGTTAGATGTTTTTGTGCAATGTTAAGAGGAAGAAAATGTTTGCCTTTATTGATATATATCAAGCTATATTTGAATATGTTATTTTCTGGAAAACTTTAAGGGCAAACAAAATTAGGACTGTCATGCCATATGTAATTTTTGTAATATAACATATTAAGTTGTCATTTGGTAAAGTTCAATGTTTTTACATGCTTTTGGGGAATATTTAATTTTGTTATTAGATGACGGTAAAAATTTGCAGTGGGCTCTTGGGCTATTATGATTCGATTCTATATGCGCCAGGGATATAAATCCGAGTTACGCAATATACCTATGAAGAATAAGGGGAAAAAATCAAGGATGTCCAGTTTATAGGAATTTTTAAGTAATCAACTTTTATGTTGGTGATACTGAGTCCCAAACCCATGCTAAATTGTAAGCTAATAAGACGAACGACGTCTGAATAATAAGGTGTTTAAAAATAATCATAATGGTTAAAAACAGACATTGTGCTTGCACTACTAGAAAAAAACCGACGTTGTCCAGACTAAATACAACAATTGGCAAGTACTAAAACGATTTTGTCACACAAATACTAACGAATTTTGAGAAACATTGTTATGCAGATAAAAATCTGTTTATTTTTGGTTAGTTTTAAAATGAAAATCATTTCTTTTTAATAAGTTATTTGTCACGTTTATTTTTTTTAATCTGAATATAATATTTTTACGTTTAAATTATTTTGTAAAAATTTAACTATATAGTAATAAATTACGTTAATAATATTAACGTGCGGTTTTATTTATTTCTATGACTGTAACATACAATTTGGTAATATTAATTATAAACTCAATTTTCTTAGTAAGTCAGTTTTGTGACATTGTTTGTTTTTCCCCTTGCCCTTCATATAAACTGGAACATTAAGATCAAAAGTATCAAGGCAGAGTGAGCGAACTGATTCTTTAGCTATAAACTATGGCTGAACTAGGCTATATTTTTAGGCCTTAAGTTGGATTTATAACGTTCATTCAGATGGCATTCAGTTTACATCAAGTTCAAGTTCAACATAAACCAAACAGATTGTGTCTAGTCATTTATAAAATTCAGTCATTGACTTCCGCGTTCAGTTCAAGTTCAGTTGATGTTGAGAGGTGAGAAACAACCAACTGAACAAAGTTTATAAATCCAGCTTTAAAATTATATTTCTTACTTTATTTTTCAAGTATGTAATAGGGTGTTGCTACTGAGGTTTTTATCAATTATTACTTCTATTTTGTGTAAGTTGACACCTGAATTTGAAGATTGTATTTGGAATTTGCAGAGAGTCAAAGTTTGAAATGCAACCAGTTTTTTACTGTATGTAAATTGAAAAGAAGATTTGTTTTTTTATATGAAAAGCTTTCAAAGTATATGACTGGGCATCATTGGGCAGAAGATGCTGTAGTTTGCTTTGTAGTGGGTTTTAAATTCATCTCTAGTGGAAGAAAACATTGTTTTGCTGGAAACATAAATGCAAAATCCCATTTTTCGGAAAGTTAACAGTACTAAAATCTAAAACCATACTGCTGAGGTGTCAAACAAAGATTTCTAATAGAAATATTTCACTTTTTCTGGTGCCTGGTAGTATTTTGGTCTACCTTGGAGTTCATATGCTGCTATAGTGATGTAAAAGATAGCAGCAGAGCACCTAGTGAATTTTGAGTTGAAACCTGTGCCATATTTTTAGGCTATTTTAATACCTTATTCACAAATTTTAAGCTGTTTATTTTTTTTGCAAAAATTAAGGTGATCTAGGTACTAGCTTTGAATGAAGTCAGCAGAGCACCTCCATTTTTTTAAATTTTTTTTTCCAAAACAACTAAGTACATTACATTTTTAGGCAATGTTTTAGGATATTAAAATATTATAAAACCTTTTAAAAAAATCTGATGTGTCCAACACATGACTTTCCTATCTATTTATAGGCTTTTTCTGGTTATTTTGTACAATCTATTGCAGCACCTCTATAAATGTTTAGAGGATAAACCAAATATATACATATTCCACATACATCTACCTCGAAACATTTTTCTGTAGATATTCATTGAAAACGAAAATACTGAAAAATTTAAATTTAGCACATTTCCTCCAATTTTTCCATTACAGTCCATTTTAGAAAAATCGTGTATAAACCAAAATTATAGAGATGCAAACAACTTTTAGTTTAACAATTTTCTTAAAACTCAGAATTTTGCACATTTTGTCAAATTTCTCGAATACGGACCATTTCAGGAAAATTTTATATAAAACAAAAATTATAGATAATAATATTAGAAGTAACTCTTATTTGAACAATTTTCTTTTCTAAATATAAATAACAGATATATTCCATAAAATATAAAAACGGCCTCCCATAAAGTACTCCCCCCCAGATGTTCCGACTTTGTCCAACATCTAATTTTTTTACGTCAGACCGAAATAAAACTTAAGTTTAAAATTTAATGATTTTTCTTATATCCGTTTTTGAGTTTTCTTTAAAATTCGAAATTTACACATTTTCTCAAATATCTCGAATACGGTCTATTTCAGAGAAATTATGTATGAAATAAAAATTATAGAGAAATATATTACAAACAACTTTAATTTGAACAATTTTTGGCTACTGATCTCGTTTCCTAAAATTTTTGTATTAACTCCAAAATATACTTTCGATGGACTTGTCGATTTTGATGTTGATTGTTAAACAAAAAAAAAAGTGAAATTATTCGCAGCCTTTTAGCAATTGAGTAAACGATTATCACTGATATGCCACTTTTATGCTGACTCTACAACGAAACAAACTAAACCTTACTACTTCACAGCGACCAGAATATCATCTGATAACAATAATTGAAGGCCACAGGAATAAAAAAAATTTTTTTTAATAACAATATAAAAATTATGTAGCGATGTAAAATTCGGGGGTTATAATTTAGGTAAAAATACCTTCAAAATTAGATATCATTCTTTCCATATCAGTTTTTCCATTTAAGATTTTAGGGGTGAGTCCCTGCTAGAGGGTTTCCGCTCAGGGGGTGAAACTGGCAAAAAAATGTTTCTCCCTAAAATCAAAAATTGACTGCTCCGAGCTTCTTTTAGTAAATGACCTGGTTTCTCGCAAGCACTACTAGAGAGCTGTTTCTGACAATAAATGAACGTTCTTTTCTAACGGTGCTTGATCTGGAGCAACTTCCAAATGTTCTCCCTTCTCCTCTCAAGCATTTGCTCGATAGCATATGTACAGAGCTCTTGTCTTGATAATTGTAGACCGTTATTAGTCGTTCTTTTCTGACGTCTGAAGTCATAGGGTTTCATACACCAAGAATAATAAACCCGCAAGTCCAAAAAATACAGCTCCGAACGATAATATTTTCAGAAATTGTTTTAAAAATAGGTTCAGAGTACAGTAAAGAATGGTGGAAAGTCTATAGTTTGTTTTACTTTTAATGCATAATATTTTAATAAGTGATATTTTACAAATGTTTAAAAGTTATGGACTTTTCACCATTTTTTATAGTATTTAAAAGCTGAAACACAAAATACACTCTTTTATTTATTCCTTTATTATATCAAGAAACTTGTGTTAAGATTTAAAAATGTACTGTCGATGAGATGGCGCCAAATTGCAACCGTGCTAATTCGAGATATACGTTTTATTAAACTCATCGTGTTACGTATTTGTTGACATTAAGAGATAGAAATTTAAAGTGACGTCTTGTGTTACTTCGAATGAAAAATCGTTTTTTAAACTAAGAAAAAAGTTCAGAAAAAGTTTTAATATGTTGCATTAGTATTAGGATTATCACAACGTGCATCATCACAGCTTACAACTCTGACAACTAATGAAAAATTGTTGCCGCATCGAGGCATCCTGTCGCTATACCAACTTGGGCCACTACAGCTTTTTCATTTCGCTTATTGGCACTTTTGTCCACGTTGTGCTATGGGTGCTCTGCATCCAGTTTAAAACTGCTCTGGGTGCTTGTGCACCCAGAGCCCCGAGGATTCGGCGCCTATGCCTATAAGGTACCCCCCAGATGTTTCGACTCTGTTCAAAATCTAAACAATTCACTGGAGGTCTGAATAAAGCTTAAGTTTAAAATTTGGTGTTTTTATTTGTATCCGTTCATGAGTTATCGAGGTTTATACACACGCACACACATACAGACACACATACACACAAGACACATATACACACACAGACATCATCCCAAAAATAGTCAAAACGGATTCAGGGGACCCCAAAACGGAAAAATCCGTCGAAAACTAGAGGCCGAAAAAAATCATGATTCCTTATCTGTCTATAGATAGGAAAGTAAAAATAATTAATAAACGCATTGTTTCATTTAATATCCAAAGGATTAGAGTCAAAAAATAATTTTAACAAAAAAGATAATAAAATTAAAATATACTTCTAATAAAAAAGGATAAAATCAAAATATAATTCTAACAAACATAATGAAATCAAGATATAGGTAAACTAAATAAATAAATAAATATTAAATTAGATCTTTTGCATTAGTATGAATATTTTTTTCAATTATTTACTCTAACAATTAATTTCTCTCTTGTAAAATTGTGTTTTTCTTTTAGTTCCAAATATTTTTTGTAAAATTCTTTCCTGTCTATATTTTTTTGGTTTTGGTTTTACAATAACTGGTTGTATTTTATTATCCTTGTTATTGATCTTTTCCATATTTTTTTGTTGAATTATTTCTATTTGATCATCATCATTAATTTGAACGTTAATATTGTCATTTCTAGAAACTGACGAGATAACGAGTTTCATTTTGGTCATAAAACATTTGTTTATATCAAAAATATGATTTTATAGAGGCAATTTAAAATACACTTTAAGTAAATTAAAGTCTATCCAAGGAATGCATTAGTTTCTTTTATTTATTTAAATCGAGAAAGGTAATCAGACCACAGTCTGTAAAACTTTAAATATGAATTTCGAACCAGTTTTCGAAATGATTAAAAAATATTAAATATATAAATCTTACATTTTATATGCCTGTGGCTATCAAATAGCATTGGATTTAATATGCCATATTTAATAGTTTATTGACAATCTCATGGAACAGGTGATTGTACCATTATAAATTTTTTACAATATTTGAAATATGACAATTATACAATATGAACAAAGTACTTAATAAAATATTGGTAATTTGTTAAATTATTTAATTTTAAATTGTTTAACAAAATTTTTTTATTTGCAGATTTCCATTCTCCTAAGTCAAGATCGAAACATATCGACGAACATTTTGGGAAAGATTTCGCGGTTTGTGAATTTTGTGGAAAATTTATGACAAAAATGAATTTTTCTCGGCACCAATTTATTCATGTAGTAAAAAAAAGATCAAGAACAGTTTCTCTGAAAATCAATGACTTTTCCATTATACAGACACATTTAATAATTCACAATAATGAAAAATCATTTAAATGTGATATTTGTTTCAAAGGATTTAATCTAAAATCTAATTTACAACAACATTTAACAATTCACAGTAATGAAAAACAATTTAAATGTGACATTTGTTCAAAAAGATTTAATAAAAAATCTAATTTACAACAACATTTAATAATTCACAGTAATGAAAAACAATTTAAATGTGACATTTGTTCAAAAGGATTTAAGCAAAAATCTAATTTACGAAAACATTTAATAATTCACAGTAATGAAAAATCATTCAAATGTGACGTTTGTTCCAAAGGATTTAATCTAAAATTTAACTTGCAACAACATTTAATAATTCACAGCAATGAAAAACCATTTAAATGTGACATTTGTTCCAAAGGATTTAATTACAAAACTAACTTACAACAACATTTAATAAATCACAGTAATGAAAAATTATTTAAATGCGACATTTGTTCTAAAAGATTTAATAAAAAATCTTTACGAAAGCATTTAATAATTCACAGTAATAAAAAATCATTTGAATGTGATATTTGTTCAAAAATATTTTACTACAATTCTGGCTTACAACAACATTTAATAAATCATAGTAATGAGAAACCATTTAAATGTGAAATTTGGGGAATATACCTCATGGTCGCCGCGGTCAGTTTTACCCAAATTTAATCCTTTCGCTATTCGAAAGGTATAGGCCACTTGGTCTCCAAACCTGGATTAAGGGTTCCAAGAAAATTATGGGGTTATTTAATTACTCTAATTATAATATCGGTTTGTGACCTGTCGAGAACTAAAATAAAAATATTTTTCATCAGTTAATTGTCTGCATTCTTACTGAAAAGATTAATTTTTTTATTTTAAAAGTGATTCTCATCTTATTCATTATTCCATAAAAGAAGTTTTGAGTTTGTGTTGCAATGGAGTCGATGTTAAGTGTAAAAGGAAAAAAGTTGTTAATTGTAAAAAAATATACATTTGGAAAAGACAAGGAAACAAAGTTAGGTGTATCATATAAGTGTACTCGTCGTGGGTGTAAAGCGACTATTGGAGTGGACGATTCGGAAACTGTCTTATTGAAATCTAAGAGTGAACACAATCATCCACCATCGGACCATTTAGATGTAAAAAAACTTCAAAACGGATTGAAAAGAAAGGCAACAGAAGATATTTGCGTTAAACCCAGTAAGTTAATTAATAACGGAATCCGAGGGGAAGGAAATACTTTTAATGTATCCACTACGGATGTTGACCTCATCAGACGAAGCATATACAGGGCAAGAAGAAGTATATTGCCACCTTTGCCAAAGTGTATCAGTGATGTTCATAGAGTACTGAAAGCAATACAATGTGTTACAAATAAGGGTGAACAATTTTTATTATTTAACAATGAAGATTCACAAATTATTTTATTTTCATGTGATTCAAATTTAACATACTTGTGTTCTCGTGATAGTATTTATTGCGACGGCACATTTAATTATTGCCCTAAATTTTTTTTACAATTTTTCACTATACATGCTGTTGATAACGGACACTACATACCATTGGCATTTTTTGTTTTACCAGATAAAAGAGCAAGTACCTATGCAACTGCATTAAAATTATTAAAAGATTACTGTTATAATAATTTAAATTTAGATTGGAAGCTGTGTAAAGTTATTTGCGATTTTGAGAAAGCCATACACACTGGTATTATACAGATTTGGCCTGATATCTTAATTATTGGATGTAGATTTCATTTAACCCAATCGTGGTTACGTAAGATACAAAATCTGGGTTTGATTTCCGAATATAAAAATGAAAATTCTGAAATCGGCAAATGGCTTCATTACACTTTCGGCATTTTATTTTTGGAAAGTACTATGAAGTGGCAGAGTGTTTTTGTAAAGATTTAATTCCAATAATGCCATTTGACGAGAGATTAACTTCATATACTCTTTATATGATTAATACGTATACTAGCGATACGTCTGACTTCCCGCCTACAATGTGGGCATCGTGCACAAGTTCCACAGAACGCACAACAAATGCTTGTGAGTCTTTCCACAAACATTTTAATTCTGCTTTTTATTCGGCGCATCCCGATATATTCAAATTTGTTAATGTAATTCTCGATATTCAGTTAAATACTTATGTGAAATTAAACAGTACACATATACCTATCAAAATTAAAAACGCTAATTACAAAAAACGGCATGCGTATTTAACGAACGTAATAGAACAATATAAAAATAAGATCCTTTCACGAACTTAATTTATCAAAGTAGTTTCTTATCATTACAAAAACTAATTGCAATTTGGGTTTCTTAAATAATCTTTATTTGGTATTTTGTGTATTTTGTACCTACTTTTTTTTATTATGTATAATTTTATATTGTTTTCTATTAATTAGTGTTTTTTTAATTTGGTTTTATTCTTTTCCTGACCCACATTCTGTACCATATCATATCAGTTAAAAATTTCTATTCACGTGGAAAATAATAAAAATCAGTTAAACTATTTTTTTCTTAAAAATATTATTTTCAATAAATCGAAATAGATACCTTTAATGATTGATAACTACGGCGACCAAGAGGCCTACCTGATTTTAAAACTGGAGACCAAGTGGTCGATGAGATTACGGAACCCCGCTGACAAAACTAACTGCGGCGACCAAGTGGCCAACACCCGAAATTTGTTTCAAAGAATTTAATCGCAAATTTAATTTACGAAACCATTTAATAATTCACAATGATAAAAAATCATTTAAATGTGACATTTGTTTCAAAGAATTTAAACGAAAATCTAATTTACGAAAACATTTAACAATTCACAATAATGATAAATCATTTAAATGTAACATTTGTTTGAAAGGATTTAATAGCAAATATAACTTACAACAACATTTAATAAGTCATAGTAATGAAAAACAATTTAAATGTGACATTTGTTCAAAAGGATTTAATCGAAAATCTAGCTTACAACAACATTTAATAATTCACAGTAATGAAAAACCATTTATATGTGACATTTGTTCAAAAGGATTTAATCACAAATCTGGCTTACGGACACATTTAATAATTCACAATAATGAAAAACGTTACAAAAAAATTAATTAAAAATTTAACTTAATTGTAGTAAAAAACAATTTAAATGTGGATTTGATCCAGATCATTCGATCGCAATAATCACATGACGCAACATTTTTAGTAATTATGCATATCCATCAAGGTTATTAAATAGTCACTTGCTTTATTTTTCTGTGTTTTACTTATTTACTAAATTTTATTTTTTGTTATTTATTTTGCTTTTTATTTCATATGGTTTTACTTTCTAGTTTGTTTCATTTGTATTCACATCTTATTATAATCTCATTGTTGTGTATACATGTAGGTATATGCAGAGTTGGGTAGTATCCGGATACTTTATGTGTATCCGAAAGCTATATCCGGATACTTTTCAAATTTTGTATCCGGTATCCGTATCCCTGACCAAATTTGTAAGTATCCGGACACCGGATACTTTTTTCGGCATTCGGATACTTTTAAATTATTTACCACAATCGTAACTGATCCAATCCATATTATCTCTATTAGCTATAAATATCGCACATCCGGTGCAACAATGTCGTAAGAGCTAAAATCATTTTTTTTTTGTACGAGAGCTATTCGAAAGTTTTGCTTTTAAGAGAAATATGTGCCCTGTCCCCTGCCGTAATATTTTATTCATATTTCTCAAGCAATTTAAATAAAAATTTGGAAGAACATTTTATAAGAAATTTTCTATTTATTTTTATTTATAAAACTTACAATTTTTTAATAGTTGATTTGAATAGGCAATTTTTTTTATTTATACCCTTATTGTATACGATAAGAGGAAGTAATACCCTTAAAAAATACTTAATTTATATTTCTCAAGCGATTTAAATGAAATTTTTTTTTACTTTAAGTTGTGTCGCCAAGATAAATATATATTTATTTTTTAATTACGCTCTATTTTAAAAAACTGGCTCCCCATTAATCTAAATAATGACATTATCTAACCATTCCTGAAATTTAAAATTTCTACTTTTTTCTATTAAGGTTTATATGGACCCCGGAAAAAGTACCTACACGTTCAAAATTTTTGAAAAAATGTGTGAATGTATATACAACCTTAAGTATTATTTTACCAAAATTTGATCCGGTTTGTATCATTTGTTCTCAAGAAAAATCGGAAAATTTACTTTTTTACAAGTATAAAACAAAGAAACTAGACTATCAAGAGAGATCATTATTTCATAAAATAAATTAGTTTTGGTTAAGAAACTTACATAAATTTTTTGAAAATTTTTGAACTTGCAGAAATGACGTAATTGAAGAATATATTTATTTTATTAACAAAAATTAGATTTAAACTATAAAAATGAATGTAATATTCAAGAATATACCTTCAATAATTATATTTAAAGACATTGACCTCAAAACATTATTAAGTTTTTTATAAATTTAGTGAAAAATTCAATTAAACAATAACACTATTTTGAATTTCCTCTTTCAAAGTCTTATCTCTGAGAGGTGCTGCCATCTCAATTAGTACTTTCTAAAATTGCTAAAAATCTGATTGGCTCAAAAACCATATTACCTTAGTAGGTATTTCATATTTTTTTTAAATAAAAAAAAAAACTATTTCTATTATAAATAAATTTATTAAATATACCTTTTAAAAATTCTTATTGATCCTACAAAAAATAAATCATTGATAAACATTTACTTAGTAAAAATAGTTATGGTTTTCCTAAGGAACAATTTTTTTCCATCAGCAGTAGTAGAACAAAAGTATTTAACATGTTTTTGTGCATTTAATAGTGCAAATTCTCGAGCTGAGTAAAAACACTTTACTTAAACATTTTTAGCATCATCTACCAACCCATCCGGTGAAGTTCCTAAGAAACGATAACATTTTTCTTAAAAGATGAATAAACCACATTTAACAACTGTATTCTTTGTAATAGAAGCATATGTTTCAATTGCAACAGTTTCGTTAAGTTTAACATCTATATCTGTAACGTGTGTAGGGTGGGTTAACCCACGGCACTTAGGCCTTACTAAACCCATTTTACATCTTCCTAAATACCTAAATAGATAGGCACCTCCTAGCTCGTGAGCCAGCCTACAGATTTAATGTAGTTGACAATATTGCCAAGAGGTGCCTTTCTTATATCGGCTGGTGTTAGCCAATTATCAACGAATACAAATCATTTAATAAATGTGAGCATCGATCACTTGTAGACGATATACTCGATGATATCATCTTTTTGTTTGCACCCTTTGCAGAGTGCGGATTCTGCCAGCCCCATGACATGGAGATGTTTCCCTACTTGGCAGTGACCCGTCAGAATCATATAAAGGGACAATTCTGCTCGTGGTATACTCGTTGTAACTTTTACGGTCTCCTCCCCGGTTATGACCACTCTTCTTGTTTTTTTTTTTTAATGAAACACCCTATATATTAGTAAGACAATAACTCAAAATCAATCCCATATAAATTAATTTTATTAAGTTAAATGTTTTGGCCTTAGGACATCATCAGGTCTAAAAATTAAGTGATAAGCGCTAACAAAACACTACTAGGACGTCCCCATAAAAAGGTTAAAAAAATACACGTGCATGATTAAAACCGAGCCCCAACAAGGGTAAGGTAGTTGTAAGAAATATCATATGTGGGACATGTTGATAAATGAGAGAATATGGCGATGAGTAGTGTTAGCCTATAAGTTTTTTTATGCAAATCTTTTTCAACTTGTACAATTTCTATCATATTTCCCACATATGGTATCTCTTACAACTGCCTTTTTAATCATACACGTGTATTTTTTTTTAAATATTTTATGGAGACGTCATTTTATATTGTAAGCGCTTATTACTTTATTTTTAGACCTGATGATGGCCTAATCCCGAAACCGGTTGTCATTTAACTTCCTAAAATTAAATAACGTGGGATTGATTTTGAGTCATTTTTTTATCTTTAAGGTACATATTAGTTAGTTACTCTGTATACTATCACATTTTTCTACTCTTTTATACTATTCGATTTCAAAAATGTATACCTGAGGTGTACATTGAATCGTCTGGAAATTGCTTTTTTTGAGCTTTTGTTTACGTTCTTTCTTTCTTTCCCTTTCTGTCTATTTTTTTTCTTTCTCTTCTCACCTTTAAAATTATGGATAGTTTTCATTGAAATTATTTAATATTCATTTAATTATTAAATAGTACCCAACCATAGCGCGCGAACGTATCCTCCAGTCAGTTTTTTTTTTATTTCAATTTTTTGACTGCGCGAACTGAGTCCATTCGCCAAACCACATAGATTATATTGTTCTAATTTTATACCATATTTTAAGGATAATGCGCTCACCCTAAATAATTTTATTTCAGTAAAGTTTATAGTTGAGAATGATTGAGCGGACCAGTGGAAGACTTAACAAAAGCTCGCCAGGTCATATCCATCTCTTAGCTGGATCGCTTGGGCTGTCCGCGCTCAACACCTCACCTCCCGCGGCTTACAACATAAACAAATAAAACATAATTATATTGAAGTTTGGCAACGTTCTTCGCATCGAATCATAAAGATCTCCCGCGTAATCTATTATATTGTGCTAGCAGTCTCTTTTGGCGGCGATATAAACTAACGAAATATTATTCTATCACAGATAGAAAACCCTGTAACTTTAATAAATTGTATACTAAATTTGATGCGACAGGTAGAGCCATCTCTAGAGTCAGAAACGAGTGAGGAGGTGGGTCCATTTAACGGGTAAAATCATTTTAAAAATTCATTTTTAAAGTAATTTTAAAAAAGTAAAAATTTTAAATTTTAGGAACTGTTACATAATGACATTATCTAGATTTATTGGGAGCCAGTTTTTAAAAATTTGGCATAATTAAAAAATATATATTTTTATCTTGGCAGATCAGCCTAAATTAAAAAAAAGTTAAGAATAAAAATTAATATAGAATTTCGCATAAAATGTGTAAACAAAATACATATATATCGCTTGAGAAATAAAAATCAAGTAAATAATAGGATAATAGATTCCTCTTAATAGAAAAAGAGTAAACATTAAGAATTTAAAGATAGTTAAGGTAATTTCAGTATCTGTTTTGTTTAACATCCAGTTTTTAAAAAAATGGTATAATTAAAAAAAAAAATAACTCGGAAAATCAGCTTAGATAAAAAAAATGTAAAAATAGAAGAGAATATGGAATTTCATGTAAAATGTCTCTCCAAAATTTCATTTAAATCGCTTGACAAATAAATATAAATAAAATCAGCGGGGTATTACTTCCATTTAATAAAAATATTAAAAGTAAAATGATATAATAATAGCTGAATATTTGTATGCGTTATAATGTACTCATACATGTATGACGTTGTTGCTCATAATGTTACTGATCATGTGTTATTGCTTATGGTGTGTTATTGCGGGGGAAATTTCTAGAATGCGCATAGAGTGTTCGTCCTACAAAAAATTGCAGTTCCGATTATTGAATAATGCCAAGCAATATTTAAAAAACAAAATATTACCGCTACCTTCCATGTACATCTTGCACAATAACCTAAATAACTTAAAAAAACACCAAGATGTACACAAAACACCCGGTTTGGACAAGACATAGGTAGTCCTCAAGAAATCTAGAATTCGAATTACTAAAAACAATTTTTTAGATGTTTCATTCTACAATTCCTTTTGAAAATATTTTGAATCGAAATATCTCGACAATATGGCAAAAAGTAAGTTTAAGAAATTTGTAACTTATTTGCTCCTTCAACATTGTTTCTACAGTACACATTAATTCTTAAAAGAATTAAATCTAACTTGTTTGTTAAAACCTTATTAGCAAATTAATTATGTAAATTTTCAATTCTAATTAATTTAGGACCTTTTATTATTTTAACTCTAGTGTGTTCAACTCAAATGTTTTATTTCTTAAACTTTAATGTGTTTTTTTAAATATTTTATTACTGTGACTTCAAACGTACCTGCATGGGTACAGTAAGTGCCATATCTGAGGAACCAGCGCAAAATGTTCAAATTCGTTTACTTAATAATCGCCACGCCCATTCACAATTTGAACCTTGTCCTTGCGTACGGTCAGTAGCGTAACGACTAATAACACTAAGCAATATGTATGAACAAGTATCATTCAATATTTTCCATTTATTTTATGTCATAAAATATACGCGCCCCTGGTTTACAACTTTCTAGATAAGCTACCAATTCTATTCATCGGTAGGCGTGTTCGTAGCATTATAAATGCGCGTCGTTGGTTCTTCACATTTGGCGATTACTGTACTTTCTGAACTCGTGCGTTAGCAACTCGGGCGTAATATAAAACTACCTGAATTCGTCGCAACTCGGGCGCCCTCCAAAATTGTGCACCTGTGAGTTCGCAACTCGGGCGTTGACGGGATATGAAATTTGACCATAGTTTATGTACCCTGATTCTAATTACAATCTGATTCAGGTAGTAATGAATTATCGAAGCTTTGTTTTTAACAGATAGCGAGCATTGAAAAGTTGATGCAAAAAAATTTAAGATTTTTCCATTACGGTTTATTTTAGAGAAATCATGTGTAGAATAAAAATTGTAGAGCATGATATCGGGATCATTTTCAAATTATTCGCGATTTCTAAAATATTTCCGAAAATAATTTGGTCACTAGTGGTATTATAAGTGAAAATAATGTGAAAAATTAGAATTTTGCACTTTACCTTAAATTTCCCGAATTCGGTCCATTTTAGAGAAATGTATGGAACAAAAATTATAGAGAATTACATTGTAAGCAACTTCTATTTGAAGAATTTTCTTTAAAATTCGAATTTTGCAATTTATGTCGAAATTCTGGAATACGGACCATTTTAAGGAAATCATAAATATGATAAAATTTATAGAGAATAATATCACAAGCAACTTTTATTTGAACAATCTTCTTTTCCAAGCGTAAATTACAGATACATTTTTTAAAATAGAAAAACAACCCACACAGCACAAAACCACAGTAAATATTTCAAGAATGTAACACTGAAATATTTGTAATATATAAATAATACGAAACACCTCAGAAACATTTCTGAAACATTCCTAAAATGTAAAAATATCCTGTAAATGTAATATTCAATATATTTCATAAATAATAATTTGAAACCTATCAGAAATATAACATACTGATATTTCAGAAATGTATCCAACAACAGACGCAAACTTCCAATTATTTAGAATATATGGTTGTCTCTAAAATAAAATTATATTACTTAAAATAAAATGACTACAACATAACCCATCTTCTTTCTCTTCTTACAAATGATAAATTTTTCAAGTCTTGGCCATTTACAACATAAACCAACTTAATATTCTACCTATAATCAATGAAAATGTTTAAAACGTTTAAAAATATGATTACAATAAAGTAGAATAATTAATATTTTTAGTTAAAATATAAACAAAACGTCAAACTGTTTCGATACAATAACGTTTTTATTACGAGTTTTATGTAATTTAAAGAAACGTTAATATTATTAAACGTGTATGTATTTTAATATCCAACTTTCGGTTGAACCACATTTACATAATAACATTTAAAAAGAATATTAAAATAAACTAGAATAATTAATATTAAAATAACGTAGATATTTGGTTTACATTAAATTAACCAAACGTTAAAAAGATTGAAATACAATAATATTTTACATATATATTATATATATTTAACAAAATGATTAACCTTTAGTTACATAACAACATTTAAATATAATATTAAAATATAATTAAATAAAAGAGCCACAAAATACAGTAAACTCGACCGACAAATAAATGCCATATCGTGGAAGACTTAAACGAAAAAACTGACTTGCTAAGTATACTCGAAATATTAAGACATGTTGTAAAGTTCGGTTAATTTTTGATGAATTTATGGAAATAAATAAAATTT
This sequence comes from Psylliodes chrysocephalus, assembly GCA_927349885.1. Taxonomy (NCBI): domain Eukaryota; kingdom Metazoa; phylum Arthropoda; class Insecta; order Coleoptera; family Chrysomelidae; genus Psylliodes; species Psylliodes chrysocephalus. Next base: position 48,257 of record CAKMHV010000008.1, read on the forward strand.
TAATAATTAAATTTCATTCATTTGAAGTTTTATTTATGCCTAATAAAACAAAAGCTGTTAAACTCAAGTTTATTTTATTAAATGCTTTGGAATAAATAAAAAAAGGAAAAAAAAAAGAAAAAAGAGAATCAATTGTAATGAATTATATAATTATAATAAAATTATATATTAAAAATAAAAATATAACTTTACAGATTACGTAAGTTGGCTACATATGGAAAACTTTTTTATTATTAGTTTTATCAAAAATTTATGCATGGTCTAAAACATAAAATACAGATATCAATTTTTATACGATATTTGTCAAAAAATTTATTTTGGCCAAGTGTAAAGTACATTCAGTTTTGACAAACCTCGTATACGACTTATACAATTTGATAGCTGAAGGTTGTATTTAAGGTTTCAGATCACGCAAAATTTTTTATGATGACATTTTTTCATAAAATTTTATTAATAAAAAAAGTTTTCGATATACCGCCAACTGTCCTAGTATACGGCTAAAAAATGTGATATCTAATGGTTGTATTTTAGGTTTTAGACCATGCACAACTTTTTATGCTGAATAATTTTTTATTGATAAAACTAATAAAAAAAAAGTTTTCCATATGTAGCCAACTTACACAGACACACTGTACATAAAAAATGCATTAAAATAAAAATTTAATAGCTAACCGAGGTAGGTACACTATTATTTATCAATCTATTTTTATTATATAAAAATTAAATTATACTTTTTTCAATAAAAACGACAATTTCAAATATAACAATTTAATATAGAGACTATTTTCGCAGAGAAAGATAAATAAAAAATCTTGTTTTATGAAAGTTACATAATATTTAAAAACTGGCAAGCTCCTCTTGTACGGAACTCCATATATAATTTTAAGTTTAAGTCGAAAGCACCTTCTCAGGTTAAACTAAAGAGGTGACATTCATTATATTACTATAATATTGGTACCGATCCTTGAACGCCCGAGTTGCGAAGGGTATTTAATCTACCTGTAGCCTTACGCCCGAAATGCGAAAAATTAAGTATTCCGCTCGAGTTGCGACGCACGAGATGCGCATAAATCCCTGCATGTATGTAAATATGGTCAATAACCTCTATCTATCTACTCGTATTATTATTATTATCTATTTATTAATAAAACTGATTTTATATTTAATTCCGATTCAGTGGACTGTATTATATCATAAATAAATAAATAAATTTTATTACACATAAAAAATACAACTTTTTTTTTGAAAATTGGCATCTAAACGTAGTTATTGTTGCCACAGACTTTTGTAAACCGAATAATTTTTTGTTTATTTATTTATATTTTAATATTTTCTTTAATTAAAAATTCAATAATTAAGTTATATATTGTCTCATTAAATGAACTTAATAAAATAGAAATACTTGATGGAAAAAGGATATTCAGGGAAGAAAGCTTTTTAAGAAAATCTGAACGATGAAAATTATGGTGGCTACAAGAAAAATGAGATGGTTGATATCAGCAAAAGAAGAATTGTCACATTGACAGAAAGGTGATATATTAATACCAATTCTGGAAATGTGAGACGGAAAACCCCCATGATTTAGTTTCATCCTTGTTAAAGTGGTACAATAATACCTAGACATTTTAAAATTTGTAACGTGGGGAATAGATTTTGGAAGAACAGGGTGAATAAATGTATATGGGTTATTTGAATGAGAAACAAAGTGTTCCCAAAGTTTCTCCCAGTTTGATCTAATATTTCGTTTCATTGCATGAATAATATCCTGCGGAGAATGAATATTACTAATAGTTGGAAGAAGAATGGATTCTTTAGCAACTAAATCGACTTTTTCATTTCCAACTATCCCTTTATGACTTTTAACCCAGATAAAAACGATCTTGATTTTAGAATTATGAAGAGTAAGGAGAGACTGAATAATTTCTCTAGGATTTTTGTTAATATTACAGGAATAGTTAGAAATTGAAAGTAAAACAGATTTCGTGTCTGAAAGAATAACCGATTTGCTTTCTCCATAGCTTTTTATCCAATTGAGTGCTTGTAAAATTGCAAAAGCCTCCGCTGTATAAACAGATGAATAATTTGGTAAATGAAATAAAGTTTTCATTTTCCCCATAAAAAGCGCATCCTGTACCTTGTTTTCCTTTAGACCCATCGCAAAAATAGTATTAACTGTATAAAATACAACTTATAAAGATTAAATTTCTCTTAACACTCCTATTGCTTCTTCATCTTACATTATTCTAAAAATGCCTGCTATGAAGACTATCCCAATCTTGTTTTAAGGAAACGTAATAACATTGCTATACAACGTAAATGCAACGTTCATGGAGAAATCATTGATGGAAATCAAAACCTCGCAAAACTTCTATTTGTTACTTACCTATTTAACCTATATGTTATGATAACACAACGTAATAAAGTAATTTGCCAAAAAAGTATCCACCAGAAGTACTGTGAACATCACATTGTTTTCCATAAGTCATAACAAAATATTTACATAAAAAAGTTGTCACTTTTTCTTTTGGTATATATTTGATATTTTAAAGAATTTAATTTGTAAACTATTTAATTTATGCGTTTAAATAGGTTTCAATAAAATGGACACATATTTTTTTAATTCATTGTCTGTTGCTTCAAATTGCAATATATCAGTTTCCAACTACAATAAAATAATAAATCATTGTAAACGGAAAGATACATTTAACAGTGACTATCTACATTTTACACCAGTTATAAAATAGATTTACAAAACTAATTTCTGGGTAATTTGAGGTGACCATATTTATTTTGATCCAATGCTTGACGCTGAACACGAATAGTCGAATACTCGTAAAGCATTCTTGATAAACGTTCGCCAGGTGAACATTTTTTTAGCCTTCAACTATAAAAATACAAAAACAGAGAAGTCATATACAGCCGTCCTAGCAAGAAAGGTACTCTATGAAAATTTGTTGTTTTGATATAATCGAGTTCTTAACTATTTTTCGAAGACATATTTATTATCTTTTAAGCCTTTTTTGTGTAACTATTTAACGTTTTAGTACCTTTACGATGCAAATACGAGATTCCGTTCTGATATCAGGAAAGATAAAATGTAGACAAATGCACAGAAATAAAAAAAACTACTAATTTTGCAGATAGAATCTTTCTTGCTAGCACAGCAGTATGGATGTGCTCATGTACCTCGCTAAAGATAAATAACATCATCACTTCAGTAAATTATGTATTACTGGCGTTTTATTGGACAAATATACCATTTCGCTAAAGATATACTTATGCCATTTTGCGGTACATTTGCTGCACAAAATCAAATGCTGGATATACTTTAAATATGCTGTACAATACAGCAAAATGCTGCACCTATGGTCAGCCTAATGTAATAATATTCTTAATCACTAAAAATGCATTTTAAAAATATATTGTAAGTATCCCTTTTGTGATGGATTATAATTCTAGTATAAATAAAACTCAAGAAATTTAGATGTTAAAGTAAATATAGAATTGGTTAAGAGCAGCGTTGCCAGAATATATTTTTGTTATGTACCAGATTTGTCTGAGAAATGTATTAGATTCCATAAAAATGTAGCAGATTCTATAAATTGTACCCTATTTCTCGAATTGCAATGGTTTGGTTACTGAAAAACTTTGCTGTGCGAGACATGCCTAAGAAAGTCACTAATAATTATAAAAGATACTTTTAATTTAGTACTGATGAATTTATTAATAGTTTCATTTGGCATTTGACAGTACCTACTGATACATTCATATTTATAAAAATAAATTTTCTTCCTGTGAATTCCTTTTTTTTTTAGTAATTATAGCCGCGCCTCACAGTTTAAGAAACTCTGTTTTTAAGCTGTAAGTTAAAAAGTATTTTGTTTATTTTTTGTTTTGTTTTAATAAATACAAATGTGTTATCTTTTAATTGTATACCCTTACTAAAACATATTTAGGTTTGAATAAGTAGCCAGATTAAAATAACTTCTTTGTATGAAAATATAATTTATTAATACAGAAAACATTAAGTACAAAATGTAAAGCTATATATTAAAAATAAATTAAATTTAGTTAATCTACTATTAGTATTTCTTCATCGTTATTAATGGATCCTTGTAGATTATTTGCTTGTAGGAAACGCCACAATGTCGTTTTAGAACAATTCGGTATATTATTTCTTTTTTGTAATTCGCTAGTTAAGTTACTGATTGTAGGTATTTCGTTTATTGTAAGATCCGCAATAACGTGCCTTATTTTATCTATAAGTGATTTGTCTATTGATCGGAAGCTTCCTTTCTCGCATACGGTCCGTACTTAACTATCCTATAAACCGTTGCTCGTGAGATTTTTGATATTCTAGCAGTTTCTATTATCGCCGATGCTTTACTCATTTGCTTCAGGTTACCTATTAGATAAATAATTGATTTAATAAAATTGTAAAGGGACGTAATTAAAATTATACTCTTAACAGAGTAGTCTGTGTTCCATTTCCGAAAGAATGGGTGTTTAATGGACTAACAATCATAAAAATAGACAAAATATTGGAAGAAAGGATCAAATTTTACCAAAAATTCGAAAGAAAACTAAAAATAGATTAGAAAATGTTGCAAATTTATCGCCTTATAAAACAATTTGGAGAAAAAAATGCTTTCAGAAAATAAATACTAATCAAAGCCAATATATTTTTAACTCTTTTAAGAATCTCGACTATTGTAAGGAAATACTATTTTTTGATGAATACATTATTTATGAAGTAAAGTAAAGCTAAAGATTTAAAAAAAATTGAAAATGGCTGCATGCAAAGGAATAAAGGCTGTGTTCTGCCAAATTAAATGATAGATCAGTGCAATTTAGAAAAGGATCAAAAAAGTAATTTTACAAACTCTTATTAGAAGAAGAAATTTTCAGAAATAGCATTCTTACATTCAAAATTTATTTTGCAGGAATCATTTACAGCAGTGCTCCGCAACCTTTCCTCATCTGAGGCACACCAAACTGCTCCCTAGAATTTCGTGGCACACCAAAATCTAAAATATATTTATAGCAGTGGCGTAGCTAGGTCGGGGGTCAGTTCACTCCATGTATACTAATTATTTATGGATGTCCAAACTACCTTAGTTTTTTTTATTGTTTTAAAATGTGAAGAAGCCCCTTTCAGATTTGGGGCATCAAAATTTTCACTCAGGACATAATACATATTTTTTTTTTATTTTTTTTTATTATTCAGATAGAATGAAAAATACAAATAGGTACATACATGAGAACTATACTAAATACTAGGTAGGACAGGTAGGTATACTAAATTTACTTCTGTTGACACGTCAATAGTAATAAATATTTTGACATGATGATGACTGATTAATGTGATACCTGCGCTTGCTTCGTTGAACACAAAAGTTTTATATTCGGCTCAATTTTAGACAGCGCAACTCTCATTTCTTGGTCAAGATCTTTTAAGCATGACCGTTTATCATTTTTAATTAATACAAGCGTTGAAAAACTTTGCTCACATAAATATGTTGTGGAAAACGGAAGTAGTGTGAAGATGGCCTTGTCGGTGATGCGTGGATATTCTGTCTTGATGGAAATCCAGAAAACATCTAACGGAACTTCGTCGAATTTAAGTTTTAGGGTCATATCATTACTTAATTCTGTGAACTCCTCTCGAGTTTGCAATGGCAGTGCTTCCGTGGAACTTATTGCATTGGTTGCGAAAGGATTTCGAATCCAATTGTATTGTTCCGTGTTGATAGAATGGAAATAGTATTCAAATTTTTGTTGAAGCATACTTAAATGTTGTTGGGCCAAATCCACAATCAACTGCTTGTTTTCGATCGTACTGTGGTTGGTCCTGTGATACATTTCTAGACATCCTTTTTGCAACTGTTCCTGCCAAAGTTCAAGTTTCTTTTTGAACCCTTGTAATTTATCGGAGCACGTCAATATATTTTCATTCCGTCCTTGCATTTTTTTATTAAGTTCATTCAGATGTTCGAATATATCCGCCATGTATGCAAGTTTGGCTATCCAGTATTCATCATGAAGGTGCTGGCATAGATCGTACATATCTTGACTTGAAAGAAACTCACGCACTTCGTAGCGAAGTTCAAACAGTCGAGCTAAAACTTTTCCCCGGGATAACCAACGAACTTCTGTATAAAACAGTAAGGATTCATGTTCGCTTCCCATTTCTTCACAGAGTATTCCAAAGATTCGCGAATTTAAGGCTCTCGATTTAATTATGTTTATGATCTTAATACATTCATTCATTGTGATCGAAAGCTGTTCGGGCAAATTTTTGACCATCAATGCTTCTCGATGTATGCAGCAATGTGTAATTTGTATTGACGGATTTTTTTGTTTTACACAAGATACAAAACCTTTCTTACTGCCCATCATTGCAGCAGCACCATCTGTACAAATAGCAACGCAATTGGTCCACTGAATATTATGTATTTTAAAAAAATTATCAGTTACTTGGAAAATTTGTTCACCGGTAGTTCTCTCTGGAACCTCCTTACAAAATAAATAATGTTCTTTAATAGAGTCCTCGTCAACGAAACGTACAATAGCCATCAGTTGTGCTTTATTTTTAATATCGGTTGATTCGTCGATTTGAAGCGCAAAAATTCCAGCCGAAATGATTTTTTTAATTAGTGTTCCCAAAATATCACTTGACATATCTTGGATACGTCTTTTAACAGTATCGGCCGACAAAGAAACTTTACTCACGTCCTTAACTTCGTTTGGCCCAAGCATAAGTCTAACAATTTCCATGCATGCTGGTTTAATAAGCGTTTCACCGATAGTGTGCGGTTTTTTTTGTTGTGCAATTAATTTTGCAACAAGGTAGCTTGCTTCTAATGCCTTTTCAGAAACCGTAACCGCCGATTTCATAAACTGCTTTTGTTTCTTATTTTGATCCAAGCGCCGTTAGAAAAATTGAATGTCTTTTTTGACGCAACTGGGATGATTTGTGATCAAATGACGGTTTAGTTTGCTGGGTACCACTGCTTCATTTGACAACTGTTCACCGCAAATGACGCATTCAGGCTTTGGAGCCGCTTCGTCGCCACACCAAGTGAAACCATATCGAAGGTAGTCTTGATTGTACTTCCTTTTCAGCACCTTTTTTGCTCTTTTTGCAGCACTTATGCTGGAGCTTGTGCTAGGTTCTTCGTCATCTGCTCGTGATTTCAGCAAAAATTTATCCATATTTGAAGCACTATAGTTATTTATAAAAGTAGATACTGCAACAAAACTTAGTCCAGTTCACTTATTTATAAGGCACAAGAATTTATTTATATAGCAATTCACTATTTATTTCACTCTACGATTTATTTGTTTGCCCGCGTATTTATCTGATTCACTTGACTATTCGACTCTCTCTGAGTCTCTGAGCGACGACAGGCGCGCTTATATAGGCAGTGGCGATGTTCAGGAAAACATCGAGTCGCGCCTCGAACGGCACGGATCTTTCTAGTTTAGTCGTCTTCGAGAATCAAGCCGCCGCGCCGCGCCGATAGACGGATAGACGTTTACCATCGGCGCTGTTGTCAGATTGCTTTATTTTTCGCGGGTCTCGCTACAATACGAATCTGATTCGTATTGTCTGCAAGAGCGGCACACCTCAAGTCGGCTTACGGCACACCAGTGTGCCGCGGCACACCGGTTGCGGAGCACTGATTGAATACAAATAAGTTAAACATTATAAGTAAAGAGTTACTCGTATTATTACATATGTTCACCTAGTAAACAACTCTTTTGGAAAATTTTGTTAAGCGCGAATAATCTAGAGATTTTAGGAACAACAACCTTTCAGTTTTGAAAATTTGTATATGTTTTCTTCCTATATTTTTTAGAATTATTATACATTTTTAAAAACTTTATAAAAAACCAAAGAAGTTAACTTTATTTGGAAATAAGTACTTAATTATTGTATACATGCATTAGTATAATCAAATTATTATATTTAGAGATATTTTCAGTTATTTTTAATTAAAAAAAAATGATAATGCAGTGGCTATTTTTTTAATTTTAGTTATATTTAAACTTCTGTAAATTATACTAAGGAAGCTACCTCATACTCCAAAAATCTACTTTAAATTAATTTTAACCAACTCAGAAAGGGGAAATCTACTAGGGGGCCATCCATAAATTAAGTCACACGTTAAGGGAGGAGAGTTCGATTACAATTAGAAGAACACCGATACGTCATAACCATTACTTCGAGTTTCAAATACATATTATCTATAACTACCAATAAAGAAAAAATAAGTAAGTTGTTAGGCATTAAACAATATTTCCTATATTCCTATAATATTAACACTCCACTAAACCCCCAGTAGACTGCGATAATCAATTAATTGATTTGCCAAATGATGTAATTGTAATTGAACCCTAACATTGTGTGAAAAGGGGTGGGAGGGGTCCTAAATTTCGTCACATTTGAAAATCTAATATATTTAAGTATTAAAACACGAAATTTGAACTATTAACGGAAACCTTAAAAATAATTTTAATTTAATAATTTCTAGTTGTAAAATTGCAAAATATGTGCCGTCACACTAAGGAGGGTGGAGTCCCGCAAATGTGAATGACTATGACAAGGACAGGGGGAGGTCAAAAAACCTCAAAAATCATGTGACGTAATTATTTATGAATGAGTCCTAAAAATACACAAAATACTTGAAAAATTCCAAAAAATACCCATATAATACCTAAAAAAATTCCCAAAAATATCCAAAATAAACCAAATCATACCCAAAAATTATCTCTAAGTTAAAATTATTGTGAGGTAAAATTAGGTTGCCAACTGTGAAAAGCATAATATAGAATGCCAAGTATTCTAGTTACAATGATACAAATAAAAATATTAAAAATATACAAATAAAAACTATTAGATATTTAAAAAAATACATACAAAAATAAAAATATACTCACAATTAAATAGGTTCTTTATCATTATTTTGACATTCTGGTTCAAGTGTATCCTTTTTCTACCACAGTTTAATTCTTCATCACCTATATTTTCCGATTTTCTTAATTCGGGATTATTGACATTTTCTTGATCCATTAGACCTTCTTCATTATCACTCAGCCATGGGCGCCACAAATCTTTTGTTGTCATTGTATTGTAAAAATTACAGTAAGTATTCTGCCAGATATTGGAGATTCAATTTCACAATATAGTATGTACAATTTGATTTTATATTCTGGGTTTTATACTTTTCCGAAGGGATTAAGATTATCCCTACAATTTGATTGACTTAAGTACTGTTTTTAAATTGCCACCTTTCCAGTTAATTAGATTTTAAAATCACTATTATGGCATTATTAATAGAAACTAATTAAAGAATAATGGACGTTCAGGTACCTGCATATTAGATAATATTAAATATATCTAAGAAATACTTATAGGATAATAATAATTATAACAATGAGAGTCCTAAAGTTTTTGTCACAATCGTCTTTAATTTTAAGATAATAAAATTGTGTATGAAAAAATATTTGTTTTTATTAAGGTGATTACAGCACCCCTTATAATTTTCGGACAAGCATATCGCAAAAAGTATATTTTTCTTTTAAATTAAAATTTTGGCAAAATAAATTAGGCAATAATGTCTAGAATATGCATACATTTTAAAGTTTTAATTCCTTCCAGTTTCCGAGAAAAAAAAAGTCTTTAAATTTTAAAATATTATAATTAAAATAAATGCATTCCTCAGCAGCACTATTCTTAATATAATCCCCAAGGGGACACCGTTCATGAAACAGTGGTGACCCGTTAAATGTCATAAATTTTTGATATGTTGCAGTTTTCGACCTCTTAAGCAATAGTGTCTATGAAACCATTCAAATCCTTTGTCTGGTTTTTGAGAGTCAAACATAAAAATACCAATTAATTGATAACGGTTATTTCAAGAGAAAGCTAATCGATTTTAATTTTTGTGCAAAATCTTATTGTAACATTTTTTGGCATTCTACGAATATTAAAATGTGTCAAAAATTATTTTCCTTCACAGGGTGGGCCACAAATAAGTAAGGACATGTTTTTGATAAATACTTTTATTGTTCTAGAAGGTAAAATTTACTAAAAAATAAATTATTGCTATATTTATCATGTTTGATGATATTACAAAAGATATTAGGTGTCATTTATATAGGATGATTCGTAAATATCGACATAGGCCAATATATTTTTTATAAGTAATAATGTGAAACAGTATTTTTACGGGACTTTTGTGTATTTACGATATGTACAATTATCCAATTCATTGACTATCATTTTAACGGAACTTGAGAAAGAAAATGTTGATGAAAAAAATATGAATTTAGATGATATAGAACAGTTCACTAAAATTGTATTTCTAAACATTCTTCCTTTTTTAAGATTTTGCATATAAATATTAGAAGTGTATACAAAAATTTTGATGAATTCTTAATATTTTTAACAACTTACAACCTGAATAAAATTGACGTGATAATACTTGGAGAAATACGATTCATTTATTCAAATTCAGACTTCATGATACCAGGCTTTAATACCATTTTTAATAACAGCTCACTAAATCATGGTGTCTTAATTTTTGTACATAGAAACCTTAATTTTAACATAAACCACTTAAAACTTAATCAATATCAGGTAACAATATCACTTTTAACATTAAATATAGATAACACCAGTCTTAACATTATTATAGCTTGTTACAGATCGCCAGCCACAAATGAAAAACTATTTGTCGAAGATTTAGATAAATTTTTATGCGATATAAACAGAAATGACTTCGATATAATTGGAGATTTAAATTATGATATATTAGACTACGCACATGCGTCCAGTAATAATTACATAGCAATGCTACTATCCCATGGTTTTGAATCTCATATAAATAGTTATACAAGAGTGACCCCAACATCTGCATCATGCTTAGATCATATTTTTGTAAAAAAAAGTCTACAGTCGCTAAATTCATAAACAAAGCATCTGTTGTAAATTATAACTTAACTGATCACGTTCCTATTTATTTCTCAATAAATCATAAAGAGCAGAAAACTTCAGACAGTAAATTAAGCTACAAACATATTTAAAAGTTTGAGGATAACAAATTTTCAAATTTAATTTCAACTATTAAGTGGTCAAAAATTATTTCTAACAAAAACCCTGCAGAAGCTTATAATATGTTTTCTGAAATAGTTACCAACTTAATAAATTGGTACACAACCACCTCAACAATTACAATAAAAGAACACAAAAAATTACAACCCTGGATAACTAATGGTATAATAAACTCAATTAAAGTTAGAGATAAACTTAAAAAACTAGTTAATAAAAACAAACAAAACTTTTTAAATAACTATAAAAATCATTTAAATAAAATTATAGTTGCAGCTAAAACTAAATATTATGCCAATATTTTTGAAAACACAAAATATATTAAAAAAATTTACAGTACAGTAAAAGAAGCTATAAATGAAAAGACTAATAAAACTAATGAATAAATTGTTATTAAAAATCCAAAACCAATGACACTTTTATCACTGTTAAAGAAATGGTTGATTTTTGTAATAAATACTATATTGAAGTTGGTAGTAAATTGGCAAAAACAATTTAGAAACCATCAGACAAGTTTAAAATAAATTATCCATCTATCAAAGACAACCAGTTGATGAAAACGGAATTGCGTCACACATCAAAAGTTTAAAAAACTGTAGCTCACCAGGAATTGATAACATCACAACAAAAATGATTAAAAATAATTATAATCATTTTTTATACTCACACATATAATAAATCTAATATTTCTGATCGGCATTATACCTGAACAGTTTAAAATTTCAATAGTTGTACCTATATATAAAAATGGAAATAAAAATAACAGCTAATTACAGACCTATTAGTTTTATAAACACATTTGCTAAAATTTTTGAAAAATGCCTTTAAGTACGTTTGTATGACTACACAAAAATAACATTCTCACTTAGAAAAGCAGTTTGGGTTTAAAACAGGGTTTAGCACTAACGATGCAATGTTTGAACTTGTTAACCGAATCAAACTTACTTTGGATAAGGATGATAAATGTATTGCAGTGTTCTTGGATTTAGTAAAGGCATTTAATACAGCGCCTCATCAATGTCTCCTTAATACTTTACAACAGTATGGAGTGAGGGGCACTGTATTAGATCTTTTCAAAAAAAGAGAATAAAAAATATCTTAAACGAACCGGAAATCGTTCAAATGGGAGTGCCCCAGGGAACGGTTCTTGGTCCAATTTTATTTATCATATCAATACTATATTAAAATTACAAATAAATAGTGCAATAATCTCATATGCAGGTGATACTGTCATTGTATTCGAGGATAGTAGCTGGGAAGCAGTCAAAGAAAAAGCCAAAACGGGTATAAGTAATATTAATAACTGGCTTGATTTTCATAAACTCTCTTTAAATGTCTCTAAAACCTCCTTTCTAGCATTCACGTTAACTAACTTTAATAGGCCTTCTTTCGACAAAAATAAATGAAAACTTTGTAATTAGAATAAACAATACAACAAAATACCTCGGTATAATAATTGACCAAAATTTGAAATGGAGTGAGCACATTCAATCATTAACAACCAAGGTTAGAAGATTTATTTTTAAATTTTATGAGTTAAGAAAATTTATGAATAGGAATCTACTAATTACTATTTACAATTCGTTGGTTGAATCTATTTTCCGATATGGTTTATTAATATGGGGTGGTTTATATGATATAGCACTTCAACCTCTTAATGTAATCCAAAATCGTATCGTCAAAATTATTTACAAAAAATCGACATTATATCCTACCTCTCTCTTTTATAACAAACAAGTGCCTAATCTAAGAACATTATATTATCATTGTTGTTGTACTTTTATTTATAGAAAGCCTGAACTGAGACATACTGTAAAGCACTTGCCCAACACAAGATCCAGATTAACTGAGATTCTGAGAACTCCAGCAGTTCAGCGAGATGCAATTCAAAGATTTGTAACTTCACGGAAAAAAAAATGTAGAACAAATTTCTACAATTGTAGATTTTTTCTCTACAATAAATAGTACATATAGGGACAGAGGGACAATTTGTAGAAAAAATTTCCAAATATTTGTGGAGAATGTATTGTAAGAGTTATTATCTACAATATTTAGTAAAAAGATCCAAATGCATCATAAGAATTGTTCTACAAATTGTTATAATTTTTGCTATTCATTATATGAATTTATATTAAAAATGTATTGCGTTTTATGAAAATAAATACGAAAATTTTACACAATAAATAGTAAAATTCATACAACTTGTAGTAATTTTTATTAAAATTTATAGTAGTATTCCATAATTATTATAATTATAACCTAGAAAAAATGTTCCTTAATAAAATATTCAATTTATTGTTTTAATATAAAAGACACAAATTCTTAATTACATTATGTAATAAATAACAGTAATAATAGCGCCCTCAGTCTCAGTTGGCTTTTCTGCACCTGAAAAATATGAAATAAAAATTAATACCAATTGAATTATTCATACCCTTAAAACGGGAATTACGAATCGAACAACCGAAAAAGTCTTTTTAAAAAATATTATTTTTATTTAAAAAATACAATATTAATAATCTTTGAACAACTTGTTGTTACAACGGCAAAAACAGAAGTGAATCTTTTGTGTATTACAATATCTAACAAGTGCTTAGAAACATGATATGTATTTAGATAAGATTCTCCTAGCTTGCGGTATTTCTGGGAATTGTAGGTATCTAACTCCTCCGTCCTTAAGAATCGAAAATAGAGGAGCTATTTTTGGATGTTGAATTTTGGGCTGGAATTTCTATTTCTTCGATTTCTTCTTTCTTCTGTTTTGTAGCTGGCTTGCGGCATTTAATTTTATTAATGCACAAAATTGCTACACAAATAATAATTACTATTGTAGAAAATGTCGCTGTAGTTGGAATAATATACTGGGTGTTTGTAGTTTCTTGTATTGGCTTCAGTTGACTGGAAATCTTGTTTATTTTGTATAACTCTTTGAAGTTAAATTTGGTTATATTTGCAGTTTGGTAGAGTTTTTGTGATTCAAAATTGGCTATTGTAAATTTTGGTAATATTAGTGGTTTGCCGTATTGGATCTGTTGATTATTAGAAAATTTCATTTCATCGATTGATATTTCACATCCATCTGGGATTTTGATTAATGATGGAGCTTTAACTTCTAGAAATTGATCTGTTTTACATTTTGATAGTACCTTTTCTGTTTGGAGTGGAATTATCAATACTTCGCTGGTGGTTATCTGTTCGATAATTGTTTCTTGTAGGTTGACCTCGGTTATGTGGCAGTTTGAGGGTGTTCCACCCTCCAAGAGGCGAAGCGTGCAGTTATCTCTCGGAACTGGGTTGTGCTGACAGAAATACAAGTTTTCTAAAACAGGACATTCTTCTTTCTGGAATTGCGATTCTTCAGCTGATCGTGCCAGATAAGGATAGGGAGGTGTTATCATTTTATTTCGTTGGATTATTGGATAAATGTGGAAAAAATCGAAGGAGTGTGGTTTTAGAATAGGTATATGTATAGCAAAAATTAATTTTGAGTCTGAAAAAGTGACTTGTGTTCCCAGGAACTGATAATAATTTAGAATGTTATGAAACTTAGGAATTTCGTTTGATTTATAAATTTTCTGTAAGTAGTTAATCATTTCTTTAATTTCAAGGCTTGATATTATTGAATTATGTAATGAATTTAATTTCGAGAAAATCATGGCATTTTCTAAGCCGTCAATAAATTCGATCATATTCTGACAATCTAGGTTTATTTGATTTACCGTTGCTTCGAAAGTTATGTATCTTTCTATATTATTAATTTGATTTTCAATTGTACCTTGGAATCTTTCTAAACTAATTTGAAATTTTGCTTGATTTTGCCACAATATCGTTAATGATTTGTTATAGTGATCTATGAGTTTATTGAACAATGATATTTGTAAATTGGTTTCTTTTATTATTTGTTTTTGATTTTGTTGTAAGATTTGTATTGCATTGTCATATCTATCCCCATCTTCGGAGTCGAGATTTCCGAAAATCCACTTATTTACTCTTCCTAAGCCATTTATTAAGCCGCGTCTCGATCTGATATGAGGATGGATATTTTCAAGTTTTCTTTCAATGGAGTTAATTAGAATTTGTGTCCTTTCTAACATATTTTCGGCGAGTTTATGATACGATATTGGGTTTGTGGCATTCACACTTCTAATAGTACTCTTAACTACTAAAAAATTATGTTTTAAGTATTTTGCTTGTCTAACTATTTCGTTTATATCTAAATAGTAAATAAATGTATGTTTACTATATACTAATTTACTAGGTCCTAGTCGGATGGGTAATAAAAGGTTTGCCAGAGGCGTCACAAGTGTATCATCATTGTCAGTTTTTATTGTCTGGGTTTGACTTGCCAGGTATAGCAGGATTAACATCAACTTCATTCTCCTGTTGCACCTGTAAAAGTCCAGTTTTATTATTTTTTGGTTTACGTGCTATATTTTTATGATATACACCTTTGTCGGTCTCTAACAAAATATTTTTGTCCTTGATGACTATTGTTTTCTTAAATTTCGGTAATTTTTTGTCACGGTATTTCGTCCGTATGTAAGCTGTATTTGTATTGGTATAGTCGGGGGGATCAGACCTATTTTCATTAAGTTTGTTAATTATTTTTTCTTTAATTTCTGCGTTTCGTTCATGTACTTTTTCGTAAAGTAGCTTTGACGTTTCCTTATGATTTTGAACATAGTATGAAAGTATAAGGTGATCATTTAAGTCAAACGGGTCCGGATTATTTATATGTCCTTTAATAATTTCAAAAGGAGTATATTTTGTTACGGAATGAATAGAATTGTTATAAGATAAGACTGCGTGTTTCATGAGTTGATCTGCCGTAAGATCTTTATTAGATTCCCGTAAACACCTGAAGTGTTCAATTAGTGTGGAATGGAAACGTTCCACAGGTGAGTTTGAGTTACTATTTTTGGCTGTCGTATAGTGTAATTCTATTCGGTGTAACTTACAAAAATCTTCTAAATCTTGGTTTTTGAATTCTGTGCCTGAATCTGCTGTAATTTTAAAAGGTAACCCATGATGGGTGACGTAGTTTAGTAAACTTTCAACTATAGATATGCCATTAATACTTGAAATAGGATATGCTTGCCCATATCGGGAAAACGAATCAATAATCGTTACATATGGATTATTAGATATTCTGAAAACATCGATATGTACATGATCAAAAGGTTTATAGGCAGTTGGCGTCAAATTAAATTTTATTATTGGTGGATTTCTGTCGTATTTATTTTTTAGACATACCTCACAGTTATTAATGTACTTTTCTATGTCTTCTGACATTTTCGGCCAGTAGTACTTTGTAGCCAAAGATGCTTTTACTTCATTTATTCCGCGATGCCCTTTTTTGTATATATGGTAGTATTCTAATTTTTGGGTTTGTTCTTCATTTGAAATTACATCATCTAAGATCTTTGTGCAATGAACAAATTTAAATGATGAGTTTTTAAAGTATTGTTGGGCAATATTAACAAAAGTTTCGGGGGTTAAAGGATTTCTAAAATATAAGGCATATAGTTTTTTCGGATTTATAAACTCCTTAAGGAATTTTACAACACTTTGTTCGATATTTCTTTGTGGTAAAACGACAAATAATCTTTTGTTCTCAAAAATATTTTCTAATTTTGTTTTGGTTTCATTACTTTCACCGCAAGTCAATAGAATCTGATTTTTATAGAGATTTAGTGCTCTATCTGTAATAGGGATATTTAAAATGGGATTTTCTGCCGATGTGTGAACTGTTTCTAGGTCAGAGTCGTCACGTGCGTCTGTTATGTCGGGTGGTTTCACTTGAATATCTGATATTATGTTAATTTTTTTGTTATTTGATAATTCATTAAATACTGGGCTATCAGGTAATAATTCTAAAATTTCTTCGGTTGAAATTTCTGGTAGGTCTTGCAGTTCTTTATCAATTATCTCATCAATATCGTCTATATTTACATATAAAGATTCTGTTTCTAATACATTAATGTCAACATTTGGATTTATTCGAGACAAACAGTCGGCTGCTAGGTTGTCCTTCCCTTTTTTGTATTGAATTTTGTAATCGAACTCTTCGAGTTTGAGCCGCCACCGTACAAGGCGCGAATTTGGCTCCTTGAGAGAGAAAAGCCACTGTAAAGGTTTGTGATCTGTTAGAATTAAGAACTCGCGACCAAATAAGTATGGTCTAAAATACTTGCAAGCCCAGACCACAGCTAGTAGCTCCTTCTCTATAGTCGAGTAATTGATTTCCGAAGAATTTAAGGTTCGTGAGGCATATGAGATGGGGTGGCCATCTTGTGAAAGGATGGCACCAATGGCATAGTTTGATGCATCTGTCATAATTTGAAAAGTTTTAGTGAAATCAGGGTAACCTAGAACAGGTTCGGAGGTCAACAAATTTTTACAAATATTAAAACAATCTATAAATTCTTTATTATGTTCTACTTTATTATCTTTTTTCAGACATACCGTCATAGGTTTTGTTATTTTTGCAAAATTTCTTATGAACTTCCTGTAATATCCGAGTAAACCCAGGAAAGATTTAATTTGCTTTTGAGTACGTGGAATAGGGAAGTTTTTTATAGCCTCAATTTTTTTTGGATTTGGTTTAATACCGTGGGGTGTAACAACGTGCCCCAGGAATTCAACCTCTTTTCTTAGAAATTCGGATTTATCAATCTGAATTTTTAAGCGAGCTTCTCGTAATTTATAGAATATTAATTTTAAATTTTGGATATGCTCCTGTAAACTCGTACTGAATATAATGATGTCGTCCATATACACCATACATATTTTGTTCTGTAAATCTTTTAGAACTTCATCCATAACTCTCTGAAAGGTGGATGGTGAATTTTTAAGGCCAAAAGGCATTCTTAAAAATTCATAATGTCCGTTATCGACACTGAAAGCAGTTTTTTCGATTGAACATTGACTCATCTCGATTTGGTGAAAGCCGCTTGCCAAATCGAGGGTGCTAAAATATTGTGCTCTTCCCAATTTGTCCAATACATCGTTAATATTTGGTATTGGATATCTATCGCTTATTGTTTTTTCGTTCAGTTTTCTATAATCTATTACGAGGCGCCATTTTTGGCGTCCCGACGCATCCATCTTTTTACTGACGATCCATATTGGGGAACTCCATGGGGAGCACGATGGTCTAATTATTCCTTTGTCCAGCATTTCGTTTATTTGTCTTTGGACTTCTTCTTTGTGGACGTATGGGTATCGATACGATTTTACATGTACAGGAGCCTCGTCTGTGGTTTTAATTATATGTTTAGTTTTAGAGGTAAATGTTAAAGGGTCTCCCGGTTTTAAGAAAATGTCGGAGAATTGTCGGCATAACTTAATTACACTGTCTTTTTCTTCAGAATTCATATGTTCCGTCCTAATTAAATTATCAATATTTTTTATTGGTATATTTTCTGTTTTAATATTATTTTTAAAGTTAAAATTGTGCAACTCATAAGGAGATGTTTTAAACAAGCAAGCAATTAACGGTTTGTCTAAAGTTACAGACAACGTTTCGTCACTTTTATTTATTACTTCTAGTATTGCATAATTATCTCGAGCGATAGTTAAGCTTTCGGGTATTAAGATTTTGCCAAAATGTGTTTCGTTTATTAAAATTTCCCCATTTGGGATATTGACCGGTAATGCTTTTAATAATCTTTCCGAAGGCCCAACTGAGAACTCGAATTTAATATCATTAGGTTGCCTAAATTTCATTGGGATTGATATATTTTCATTAACTAACCTATGATTTGTAAAATCTATATTTAAATTCATTTTTCTGAGGTCTTCGACACCTATGATACCATCGAAAAATTCGTGGAAATCATATAGTATAAAATGTATGTTGTAATCACAATTAAATTCGTGGAATGCTGGTATTTCAGCTTGATATTTAATTCTTTTACTCATTAGAGACGTCTTAATATCTACATTAGAATGATATATGCAATTAAAGAAATATTTTTCGGCTATTGAGGGCCTAAGTATTGACTTGGTACTGCCTGTGTCAATTAGTAATTTTAAATTAGGTTCATTTATTTCAATGTAAGGTAAAGGGTTTGTAGAAGATATATTAAGTTCTATTAAGTTTGCTCTGCGTTCGAGGCTTCGGTGTAAAAATTTTGATTTTCAATATTTTGTTGATTTTGATTTTCATAAATAGCACTTTCAAAATTAGGTTCTTGTTCTCTATCGTAATAATGATAATTTAATTCATTATCGTCATTGTCATTATTTGAATATTGGTTATTGTATAATTCCTCACTTATAAAATTTGGTTTTTGATAATGATTTTGAAAATAATTATTATTATTGTTGAATCTATTAGGATAAGATTTAAAATTTGAATTTGAGGGTCTAGCAGAACGAAAAGTATTCCTGGTTGTCGTTGACATAGGTTCTGGTTTCGGTAATTTATCTGGGGATATTTGTCCCGGTTTGAATACGTTACGCGGTGGCCCAAATACTTGTTCATTAGTTGGATATCTACGGGGTGGCTGAGGCTGTGGTTGTATTCTTATAGGTTGGCTAGGAAATGCCTGTCTTTGATTATTTTGATGCTGATTTTGAAAATTATTTTGATTAAAAGAGTTGTAATTTGGAAATGATTGATTTCGTTGTGACTGGAAATTAGAGCTAATGGAATTATTGTTTTGTGACCTAAAGTTATTATTTTTCATAAATTGATTTCGTTGTTCACTAGTATTACCATAAAGATTACCAAAGTTATCAAATTCTTGAACATATGCCATAGCATCTTCAAGACTGTCAGGTTTTTTGAGGTGCATATTGTTTTTAAGAACCCCTGTACAACCCGCAATGAAAGTGTGCAAAGCAGTTTTGTCACAATGGTGGATTTGACATAATTTGTCTTCTCTACCCAAATTACTATCGTTACTTATTCTTTGAACAGCGTTACTTCTTAATAACTGTAGTCGCGTGCCGAAATCAATCATATTTTCGTTTTTAAATGGTCTTGACCTGGTTAATTCCTGTAAGAGACATTCTAAATCACGTCTATCTGAGAAGCATTGCCTAAGAGCATTTTTTAAATTATCCCAAGAGTTAAGCTCCATGCGATTACCAACCATAGCTTCCGCTTTTCCCACCAATTTTTCTTGAATACATTCGAAAATGTGATTATTTAAATCTTTATCTTTGTAAGAATCGTAAGTTTTTATTAAATTATCACAACGTAAAATAAATTTATTGAGGGTACTGCTATCGCCATCATATGGCTTAATGTTATCTAACTTAGATTTAAAAAGATCCCAATTTACCGTACGAGTTTCTGATGAAGTTGGAGGCGACATTTTAAATTTATCAGATAAATCTAGATTATTTTCAGAATTTTCGTTTAAATTCAGACTACTAAGACTCTCTAATATTTCTTCAACAATAGACATAGAACTTTAAATGTGAATATTAAAATTATTTGATTAAAGTTTTAAAAGGTATATATCATTAAGAAAATTTTAAATATCACTTATCATGTAAAATGCTTAAATAGCAAAATAAATTTTAAATTCTTAAAAATATCTCTCCTAAAACCATTAAAAGGAAGGAGAGTCGAAAGGATTTGGCACTTACAGTATTCGTCTGAAGTTCCGGAATTCTTCCCTGACTTCTGCCACAGCTTCGGTTGTTGTAGTCCACTGAAGGGTAGTTGATTCACTTACACCACTGAAGGGTAGGTTCTTAAGATCCGCATTCAGGTATTAAAATACCAAGGTTATGAAAAGTTTCTTTTTCACTAGATGCGAATCGAATGTTTATTCTTTTCAAAACCCGCACGAATCCTACTGACTGCGCCAATTACGAATCGAACAACCGAAAAAGTCTTTTTAAAAAATATTATTTTTATTTAAAAAATACAATATTAATAATCTTTGAACAACTTGTTGTTACAACGGCAAAAACAGAAGTGAATCTTTTGTGTATTACAATATCTAACAAGTGCTTAGAAACATGATATGTATTTAGATAAGATTCTCCTAGCTTGCGGTATTTCTGGGAATTGTAGGTATCTAACTCGGGGATATTTATCACCTTTACACTGATTTGGATATTAAATGACTAAGTCAGATAACTAACAAAAATGAGAAAGTAGGTATGTCACAATTAAGACAAAAAACATCATTGAACTTGGCACAAAATTCGATCGTTGGGCACAACATTCAATCGTTGGCCACAACTATTTTTTCTTAAATAATCTACTAAGGTTATTTAAATTAGTTATCTAAAGGTACATTATTCAGAAACAATAATAAATGTACTTACCACCAATAGAATTTATTATTAAAATTTTCTCAAACGCATCGGTGCTTATAATATAATAATGTGTTATAGGTACTCGTATATGTACCATGCTTTGTTATGTGAACATGGCGAACGGCTACTGCTGTCTGGCCGTTTATGATCGACGTCAGAAAACGTTGGCCAATAGCAGAATTCTATTTTGTTCACATGACTTAGAATTTCTACAATATAGAATATTTTTGAAGAAGGGATGTAAAGTATTACTATTTTTTGTAGAGAAAATTACTATTTTTTGTAGAGATAATTATTAATATTTGTACAAATTTTTACAGAAGTTAGTAGTAGTATTTACGATAATTGTAATAAATTTCTACTTCTACAAACAATAGTAAAATATACTAAACATTGTGGACTTCTTTCCTATTGTTGTAGCATTTTATTCGACAATTCAATTGCTACAATAATTAATAGTTTTTAACTATAAATTGTAGTAAAATTTTCTACAAATTGTTAAGTATCTTTCTACAAGTCTACTACTACAACATTGTAGTAAAATTTTCTAGTCACATTTTTTCCGTGTTATGTTGCTCCCAAAATCTTTAACCTATCAATGTGAGGAATATAAAAAATTTAAAATTATTTCAGAAGAAATCAAAACAGTATATCACTTCTAATATTGTTGTATATAGAAATGTATTCTAGATAATTTGGTATTCTTATTACAGATATTTTAAAACTATGTATATATGAATGTATACACGGAAAAAAATGTGACTGGGAAATTTTACTACAATGTTGTAGTAGTAGACTTGTAGAAAAATACTTAACAATTTGTAGAAAATTTTACTACAATTTATAGTTAAAAACTATTAATTATTGTAGCAATTGAATTGTCGAATAAAATGCTACAACAATAGGAAAGAATTCCACAATGTTTAGTATATTTTACTATTGTTTGTAGAAGTAGAAATTTATTACAATTATCGTAATTACTATTACTAACTTCTGAAAAAATTTGTACAAATATTAATAATTATCTCTACAAAAAATAGTAATTTTCTCTACAAAAAATAGTAATAATTTACATCCCTTCTTATGAAAAATATTCAATTTTGTTCAAAAATATTCTATAATATTGTAGAAATTCTAAGTCATGTGAACAAAACAGGATTCTGCTATTGGCCAACGTTTTCTGACGTCGATCATAAATGGCCAGACAGCAGTAGCCGTTCGCCATGTTCACATAACAAAGCATGGTACATATACGCGTACCTATAACACATTATTATATTATAAGCACCGATGCGTTTGAGAAAATTTTAATAATAAATCCTATTGGTGGTAAGTACATTTATTATTGTTTCTGAATAATTTACCTTTAGATAACTAATTTAAATAACCTTAGTAGATTATTTAAAAAAAATAGTTGTGGCCAACGATTGAATGTTGTGCCCAACGATCGAATTTTGTGCCAAGTTCAATGATATTTTTTTGTCTTAATTGGGACATACCTACTTTCTTATTTTTGTTAGTTATTTGACTTAGTCATTTAATATCCAAATCAGTGTAAAGGTGATCAATATCCCCGTTTTAAGAGTATAAACAGTTCAATTGTTATTAATTTTTATTTCATATTTTTCAGGTGCAGAAAAACCAACTGAGACTGAGGGTGCTATTATTACTGTTATTTATTACATAATGTAATTAAGACTTTGTATCTTTTATATTAAAACAATAAATTGAATATTTTATTGAGGAACATTTTTTTCTAGGTTATAATTATAATAATTATGGAATACTACTACAAGTTTTATTAAAAATTACTACAATTTGTATGAATTTTTACTATTTATTGTGTAAAATTTTCGTATTTATTTTCATAAAACGCAATACATTTTTAATATAAATTCATACAATGAATAGCAAAAATTATAACAATTTGTAGAACAATTCTTATGATGCATTTGGTTATTTTTACTAAATATTGTAGATAATAACTCTACAATACATTCTCCACAAATATTTGGAAATTTTTACTACAAATTGTTCCTGTCCCTATATGTACTAATTATTGTAGAGAAAAAAATCTATAATTGTAGAAATTTGTTCTACAATTTTTTTTTCCGTGTAGGGCATGAAATACCCCGTGTAATTTGGTATTTTTATAATGAAAAAAGCGAGGACAATTCAAATATATAATAAAATACAGGGTATCGTTTGTTATATTTTTTGAATCCCTAATTAATTTTGTGTATATTTTGGTAAGTACATTTACAAAACTATAAATATTAATCTCGGAAGAAACCGAACATCCTGAAATATTTTAAATACCGTTTAAAACCAGATTTTTTGTAAACTATATTTTTCTTATCTTAAGAGCTATTGCTGCGGTAATGAGATAAAATTCGTAGGTTTTATATATTTTATCACCAAGTTCTTAATATTTAAGGTATTGTACGTGATATTTTTTTTGTTGCTATACAGTAACTTAAACTACAGTTCTGTAGTATGAAATCAACAAAAAAGTATTACCACAACGCAGAAAAAAAAATTTAAAAAAGTCTGAGTATGATCACTGTTTTAAGAATTCGCTGAACATATTATTATTTCTTGATGAAAAAACTGAAACTAAAATTAAACACTCAGATAAAACAAAAAAAATATGTTTTTCTACGCCCTACCTTTAAAGTACCTTGTATTTCACCGCTTTTTAACGCTTAAAACGGCTGTTTATGGTTAGAGTGAAAAAAAGTAAAAAAGCGTGAAATAAAGTGCCATAGCGTTCGAATGAAAAATAAAAGCAGAATCCTTAAAACAGTGATCATACTCTGAAAAATGTTCTGCGTTGTGGTAATACTTTTTTGTTGATTTCTGTAGTTTAAGTTACTATATAGCAACAAAAAAAATATCATATAAATACCTTAAATATTAAGAACTTGGTGATAAAATATATAAAACCTACGAATTTTATCTTATTACCAAAGCACTAGCTCTTAAGTAACTTTAATTTGTTTTATTATTTTAAAAAATTTCCTTGGCTAGAGGTTCGGTTTGCTCTTGATGAATAGAAAAATAAGTTTAATATTATTTAAAACAAATTTCCTACAAATATCTATATTTTAAGCTCGTTCAAAATGGAACAGAAAAAATTATTAGGCAACAAGGGCCAAATTCTTCAAAGACAGTAATTAGAGAAGTATCTCACTGTCGCGTGTAGCTGATTGGTCTATAGTTTTCAATTTCCGGTGACATTCGAGTAAGAGTTGTCCTGGATTATTTTACGCCTTTGCTACCTGCGCGGGGTGGTGAAAAAAATTCATAGAAGTTCGTTTGCATCTATGGAGCGGTCTTAAGTGCTTATTTAAATCGACTTTCTTTAACATTTGAACGATTTTTCTATTGTGTGAATTTTTAAGTGCTTTCTTAAACTGAATGCTTGGGTAAACTTTTTCGAACATATTTCACATTTGAACGGTTTTCTCCAGTATGAGTTCTTAAATGCACCCTTAAAGAGCCTTTGTGGATAAACTGTTTCAAACATATTTCACAGTTGAACGGTTTTTCTCCAGAGTGAATTTTTAAATGCATCTTTAAACTGCATTCCTCTGTAAACTGTTTTGAACATATTTCACATTTGAACGATTTTTCTCCTGTGTGAATTTTTAAGTGCCTTTTTAAACTGGATGCTTGTGTAAACTTTTTTGAACATATTTCACATTTGAACGATTTTTCTCCTGTGTGAATTTTTAAATGCTTTTTTAATCTGCCTTTCTCCATAAACTGTTTTGAACATATTTCACATTTGAACGGTTTTTCTCCAGTATGAGTTCTTAAATGCGCCCTTAAAGAGCCTTTGTGGATAAACTGTTTCAAACATATTTCACAGTTGAACGGTTTTTCTCCAGAGTGAATTTTTAAATGCAACTTTAAACTGAATTTCGCTGTAAACTGTTTTGAACATATTTCACATTGGAACGATTTTTCTCCTGTGTGAATTTTTAAGTGCTTTTTTAAACCGGATGCTTGGGTAAACTTTTTTGAACATATTTCACATTTGAACGATTTTTCTCCTGTGTGAATTTTTAAATGCAACTTTAAACTGCTTTTCTCCGTAAACTGTTTTGAACATATTTCACATTTGAACGGTTTTTCTCCAGTATGAATTCTTAAATGCGCCCTTAAAGAGCCTTTGTGGATAAACTGTTTCAAACATATTTCACAGTTGAACGGTTTTTCTCCAGAGTGAATTTTTAAATGCATCTTTAAACTGCATTTCTCTGTAAACTGTTTTGAACATATTTCACATTTGAACGGTTTTTCTCCAGTATGAGTTCTTAAATGCGCTCTTAAAGAGTATTTGAGGATAAACTGTTTCAAACATATTTCACATTTGAACGATTTTTCTCCTGTGTGAATTTTTAAGTGCATTTTTAAACTGGATCCTTGGGTAAACTTTTTTGAACATATTTGACATTTGAACGGTTTTTCTCCAGTGTGAATTCTTAAATGCAGCTTTAAATTGCCTTTCGTTGTAAACTGTTTTAAACATATTTCACATTTGAACGGTTTTTTTCCTGTGTGAATTTTTAAATGCTTTTTTAAACTGTATGTTTGGGTAAACTTTTTCGAACATATTTCACATTTGAACGGTTTTTCTCCAGTGTGAATTCTTAAATGGATATTTAAATTGATTTTCTGGATAAACTGCTTCGAACATATTTCACATTTGAACGGTTTTTCTCCTATGTGAATTCTTAAATGGCATTTTAAATTGCCTTTTTTGCTAAACTGTTTCAAACATAATTCACATTTGAAAAAGTTTTCACGAGTATGTACTTTTAAATGATTATTTAAATTTCTTTCGGTTGAAAATGTTTTAGAACAAATTTCACACTGCAACAGCTTTTCATTACTATTTTTACCCTGCAAATGTTTATGTTGTCCATATTTTCGGTCATAAACTTTTATAACTTTCTTCACACAATGAACAACAATAAAATGATACAGACACTGTGACTTTGTAAGAAAAAACTGGCCGCAATAGAAACAAGTTTCGTAGCATCTTCCGAAGTGGGCGTTGAACAGATTTTTTCTAGGCGACCTGAAAACTAAAACGAAAAGTATATTAATTTTAATGGGACATCTAATAGTACCGTTATTTTGTCGCGACACCGTGTAGACGTGTTTACCTTATCGCTCTACATTAAAACCCGTGTTTCTGTGATTTAGATTTCAATTCATTTTAAGTAACTTACTAATCGAGTTCCTAACGCGCATTTTATTGCCTCAATAAAAAATAGTGCAAGTGCAGAAGCTGTAAGTCATAATAAGCCTTAATAACATTTTAAAATTTACATCAATCTGCCAGCAAATCCGAAAATTTTTATCTCTCTTATCACTGCACAAAAAGTAGCTGGCAGTGTCGACCTGTGCTAATTGCTTTAAGGACAGAGTCTCCAAAGGATTTGCGGTTGAATTCTGTACTGCGGAACTGCCTAACCAGTAGTGCCTGAAGAGGTTAGGTGGGTTTCAGAAGTTCAAAAAAGCTGACTAGTTAATAATTTAACCAGTAATTTGTGGGTAATGCAGCAAATGAAAGTTTACTTTTTTAAGTTTATTCCAAGCTTTCGGAAATGTTTATTTCCATCATCAGGGAGAATCTTAATTAAGGTTGTTCATTATGGTGGTATTATTCATTTTAGTGTAAATATACAATGGACAAGCTGAATCAATTACAAAATAATATACACAAACAATAATTACGATACTTTATATTTTTTTAGTTTTAAAGTATCGTAATTATTGTTTGTGTATATTATTTTGTAATTGATTCAGCTTGTCCATTGTATATTTACACTAAAATGAATAATACCACCATAATGAACAACCTTAATTAAGATTCTCCCTGATGATGGAAATAAACATTTCCGAAAGCTTGGAATAAACTTAAAAAAGTAAACTTTCATTTGCTGCATTACCCACAAATTACTGGTTAAATTATATATATATATATATATATATATATATATATATATATATATATATATATTGGGTGTTTATATATATATATATATATATATATATATATATATATATAATTTATGTTGTCCATATTTTCGGTCATAAACTTTTATAACTTTCTTCACACAATGAACAACAATAAAATGATACAGACACTGTGACTTTGTATATATATCTTACTATAGATAGAGCGTCCGTACATTCTTATATCGCATTCATTGGAGCGTCCAGGTATTTAGAGCGTCCGTATATAGACGCTCTAAGACGGTGCCCATTAAAATTTTTTCCAGAGGTCTATAATGACGTCAGAAACGTGCTGGCAAAATTTTTGAGAGACGCCAAAATGATGAAAAAATGCATGAAAATAATACGGCTCGCGTATACTTTAGTTCAATACTATTGCTACCAGAGGCACTTGCAGCGCTGATGTATATAGAAAGTATACGATTTCCTTGATATCCATTCGATTCTAGAGCGTCCACTGACTTGGCCTCGTTGCTTTGGAAGCTAATGTTGTAAAATAAATTAAAGTTGATTTAATAATCTTAGTTGGCCTGGTAGAAGTCTTAGCATATTATAAAATTTTTCTCAAGAAGCCGTCCGTCATTTTTTGTGAGCGTTTAAAGGGGGTTGAAAATTCAAAAAATCGTAAATCAAAAACGAAACATATCAACATGAAATTTTTTAGAAAAATCAAGCTCTATAAGAAGACAAAGGCTATTAATTAAAAAAAAAAAAACGAATAAAAATTGGAACTTTAAAGGGAGGGGGGGTGGATTTGAAAAAAATATAAATCAAAATTGAAAAACAATATCAACTTTTTTAGGAAAAATCAAAGTCTATAAATCAAGCTCTATGAGGGGACACCGAAAATTGATTATGAAAAAAAATCTGATTAAAAATGGGGGATATAAGGGTGGGGGTGGAAATTTAAAAAAATATTATAAATCAAAATCGAAAAACAATATCAACTTGAAATTTTTAGGAAAAATCAATTTTAAGAAAAAATCAAGCTCTATAAGGGGACGAAGCCTATTGATTTTGAAAAAATCTGGTTAAAAGTGTTGAAGGGGGGTTGAAAATTCAAAAAAATCATAAATCAGAAACGAAAAACAACTTGATATTTTTAAGAAAAATCAAACTCTATAAGTAAACAAAGTCTGTTGATTATGAAAAAATCTAAAAAACAATGAGGGTTTAAGGGGGGTTAAAATATAAAAAATCATAAGTTAAAACAAAAACATGATAACAACATGAAGTTTTTAAGAAAAATCAAGCTCTATAAGAAGACAGGCTATTGATTAAAAAAAACGATTAAAAATTAGGGATTTAAGGGGAAGGGGGGTGAAATTTAAAAAAAAATCATAAATCAAAATTGAAAAACAATAACAACTTGAAATTTTTAAGAAAAATCAAAGTTTATAAGTTGGCGATGTCTAATGATTAAGAAATAAATTTTGATAAAAAATGGGTGGTTTATGAGGGGTTGAAACTTAAAAATCATAAATCAAAAACGAAGCATGATATCAACATGAAATTTTCAGAAAAATCAAGCTCTATAAGGGGACAAAGACTATTAATTAAAAAAAATACAATTAAAAATGTGTGAATTAAGGAAGGGGGAGGGGTTGAAACTTAAAAATAAATCATATATCAAAATTGAAAAACAATATTAACTTGAACTTTAAAAAAAAATGAAACTCTATAAGTGGACAAAGCCTATTGAAAAAAGTGTGGGATTTAAGGGGGGGTTAAAAAAAATCATAAATCAAAAACGAAACATGATATCGACATGAAATTTTTAGGAAAATCAAGCTCTATAAGGGGACAAAGATCAATACGCGGTAAGTCATTAATATATATTAGAAATAGAACAGGGCCCAATACAAAACCCTGTGGAACTCGTCTTAAAATGGGAGCCAATTGTGACTCCACATTATCGAGAAACACCCCCTGTAATATGTTCGTCAGATATGAAAAAAATAAGGCAAGTTCCTTCCCCCTTATGCCATAGTACTCCATTTTTTCCAAAATAATATCAATGCTTACACAGTCGAAGGCCTTAGTGAGGTCACATAATACCGGAGTAGTACTCGAGCCCTCGTCAAAGCCACCGACTATGTAATCAATTACTTTAGCGACTGCTCCTATTGTAGATCTTTGCCTTCTAAACCCAAATTGGGCTGGCGAGAATAAATTTTTATTTTCAAAATAGTTAACTAATTTCTCTTTTAGCTTTACTTCAAATATCTTACCGATAACAGGTGTAATGGCAATTGGCCTATAATTATCAGCATCATTAGAATCACCTTTTTTAAAAAGTGGCAATACCTTACTAATTTTAAGTTGGTTAGGCCAATTTCCTTCGATTATGCATTGGTTATATAAAATATTAAGTGGTTTAATGAGGATTATATAGAGGCCTTAATCATGGGAGTACTGAGGCCATAGTAATCCGTGCATGGCGTATTTTTAATATGAAGTATAGCCTCTCTTACGTCAGATTCAGAGACTGGACCCATAAAGAACGAATACGGGGGCTTCGGTGCCATTTTAATAAAATCATTAGAGGAAATATTATTATCGTTTTCGATTGTTTGAATAACCTTCTCTGCTACATTGAAGTCTTCAGATGTTAGATTCGATGTACTGGATGATTTTTTGTTGGATTTTCTTTCTGCGTTTACAATATTCCAGATTGTTTTATTTTTATTTTCTGATGCAGCTATTCTTTTATTGTAAGCGTTACGTTTCTCTAATCTAATTGAACTCCTATAGTTTTTACGCGATTCAGAATATAGTCTTCAATCTTCTAACGAATTGGTTTTTTTGAATCTAGATTTGTTTTGAAATACTTGATTTCGCTGTACCCGCAGTTCCTCATTAAACCACAAAATCTTTTTGTCACCACTGCGAATTTTTTTTATGGGAAAGCATAGATCTACAATAGGACATAGAATAGTAAATATTATATTACAAATCTCCTGGGAGCAGTAATTTCCAATTTCTAGTCCATGCCAACTAATTTCAGATAACTTTTCTGAGAACTGTAAAATTGTACGTTCATTAATAAATCTTTTGTTGACATAACTGGTATCACTTAAAATATTAAAGTCTTTTATCTCCAAAAATAAAGTAAAATGATCGGCTATGTCGGCATCAATGACTTTTGATATTATAACTTCCGGATTTATATTGGTAATAATATTGTCCAAACATGATTTAGAAGTGGGAGTTATTCTAGTTGGAACTGTGATGTAATGTTTCATACCATACATATGTAATATATTAATTAAATCAAGCGAATGCTCATTTAAACTATTAAAATCAACATTAAAATCACCGATAAAAATTAGGTTTTTAAATTTTTTATATAAATAATTAATTAAATTTAGAAAATACGTTTTGAATATTGATATGTCCCCATGGGAGGAGGATCTGTACACTGTTACTAAGGCATAATTTTTATTTATCAATTCTACACCACAGTAATCTGCATGAAAACGCTGGCAACATTTTGCAACGTCAATAACTTTTAATGAAATATTATTCTTAGAAAAAAACAATAATAATAATAATAATAATAATAATTAAAAACAATCAGAATTAAATTACAATCAATATTGCATAACTAAATTATTCACTTTCTGCCGCACTCTCTGCGCTACCGAAATGATAAATTAACGCTCTGCAGGTCTATCGTTATATATCAAAATATATCTTTAACACAGTTAAACAAAAACTTAAACTGCCTATCATTTAAATATATGACAACACCGCAAAGCGCTAATTGACGCCACAAAAGCGGTCAAATATACGTAAATTTGAATATTGGTGACGCTGCAATGTGTATCAATTGAAATGACGCCCAGGTGTCGATAAAGTAAAAGTAACGATTTGTGTTTTCCTTTCAATTTAATGTTATCCGCCTAATTTAAGCTGCTTCTTCGAACAGCAACGAGTATATATGTCTAAAATAAGTAGATCAAGGGTAAACAGACATGGGCGCTTTAAAGCGCATCTTTATCGGGACGCTTCAATGATACAGAGATGTATATATATATAGAGGTTATAGCGGCTCTATAAAACCCACAAGACTGAAAATATAATTTCAAACCCTTCGAATATCGTGAAATTTCAGATTTAATCGTAGTTACTAAACCTCTTTGCGCAACCGCAATTTTAGTCCCGTTTGTGTATAAATTACCATTCCTAACGCATATAACTAGACCCGCGACGTTGTCAGACTTATCAACAGGGGCTCGTGTTTTTACATCGTTAAACAATTTAAATAGACTAAAAACATTTTGCATTTTCTTTCATTTACTATGATGTATACAGGGCGTGTGTTACAGTATCCTCAACTTTTTAAGTGCAATACTCTATATTGTAAAATTTGTTTAATTTAACTATAGTTTATTTATTTAAAACACTTTATTTACAATTTATTTATAACGTACTAATTAATTTATATAATACTTAGTCACTTGTTACGGGTTTATTGCATAATAAGATTTGATTTATTAAAATAACGATTTGTAGTAAAAGACGAGATTTTTAAAAGAACAAATGTACTTACGACTATCAAGATGTGATGAATAATCCAAATTAATTTTTTTAGCAGTTCATTTAAAACATAAATAAAATAGTTTAATCCTCAGACGTAATTTAATAATAATAAAAACATTCTAAGTATGGTTATGTTTACATAAATAGCTTTAATGTATAGGGCACAGATCACTTGAATATTCTTCTTTTACCATTTACCAGTACTGTCTTTAATGCTGCTAAGCCCTTCATTTAAGTGGCTGCTTAACTAATAGGATATGGGTCTTTATTTCTTCCATAATTTCTCTAGAGTGTTTATCTCTCTCTCTCTCGTTTTCTCTCTCTTATTCCCGCTTCTTTTCCTGGCTAACCTAGAGACGTGCACGTGGTGCAACTCCGAATTTTCCGGATTTAATTAGTCTGAAAAGAATAAATTATTATTAGGATTAGTTACTTATATATCTAAGAAGATATATACACACTTTTGTGGATTATATTTTCCTAAATAATTTTAAAATAAACTTATGAGGCCCAACTCCAACAGTGGTAAGTTATAGACAGAAATACATGTTTAAAATAAATGCATTAGTAATATATAGTATAAATGCCTTTTTTTACCCAAGCTAACTGTACCTAATTATATTTTAGGCCTTTTTAGAATACCTCCCTCAGCTTTTGCTTACCTAGCAATCTAACCTATATCTCCCGCTGCTTTGAGCTAAGTAGATAGCTAAATAGTAGCTATTAGAATACAGCTACCCCTACTCGCTTCCTGGTCCCGGTAATATAGCATATATGCATTCCATAGGCTGCTAAAGTACCTGAAATCACGGAATCAGTGCCTATCAGATTCAGATGGTAAAGTTACTTACCAGTTCAATTTAGAACCATCTAGAAAACCTGAAGTGTTCCTCTTCGTAACAAGTAAGATTAGTTTAGTTTTCAAGCATCCTGTCGGTGGTACCCATTAAACCAATTAAAGGAATCAACTGGAGAAGTAAAAACATACTGTAAACAAATTATAATTTATTATTTGAGTAATATTTATATGCGGTATTCATTACTGTAAACCACAGTTAGTACTAACCTTGGGTAATCGATTGAATACTAATTGAATTTTATACCATTTGATAATCTTGATATTGTCCAACATAACTACAGATACTTTGTCTAATTAAAATATATTCCTGAAAGAACTCTTCTCAGTACGAATTTGTTTATTTGATTGTAACCTATCAATTAGCCGGGTAATTTAGGAAATAGTAAAGAACCTACACTGTTAACCCTCCCTGTCTTTAACCAAGGGGTTAATGAGAAGAAAAGGGCTAACAAAAGTGGCGCACCCAACGTGTTAAAATCTAGATACTGATCTAGTTTACATCTTAACTTTATTTTTTTTAATTCCAATTTATATATTTTAATTACAAAGTATCTGCTTTATTAAATCGTTCTATTTCTAATTAATGAATTTACTATATTGATTCTCACTTTATGTACCTAAACATTTTGTTAAGTAAATAATACTACCTTATAAGAAATTTACGCTAAAGCCTTGGGTACACTCAAAAGTGTTATTAATTTCACAAAAATACGTACAAAAATAACAGGATTACTTCGCCAGAAGATTCCCTTAAATAAAGGATGATATGCTGTAATATTTAATGCACATTTCAGGCTCTTTTGCATATTTTCGTTAACTTCTTAAAAAGTTTCTTTGTTTATAATAAACTGACTTAATTCTAACCTATAAAATTTGCTTAAGTGTCATCACTTTCTCGTAGTCTGAGACCTCGCCTGTATTTGACAAGCAGGTAATTTTTAATTTTTAATGCTTTTGTATAGTGGAATATTTGCTACTGTCACCTGATTCTTTTACATCGACCAGGTCTTGTCGTTTTATATGTATCCAGTTATTTTACGCAAAAGTGGTCTTTGCCTTATACGAGTGTCAGCAGTTTAGATTTATTCAAGGACGAATTTTCGTTTTTGTTTTTTTTTATAAATCATTTAATCTAATTGATACTTGTAAGTAAACGCAATTGCATTTTCGTTGTAATACAGTTACTGGGGTTGAGTTGCGCAAAATAATTAAACTTTTAAATAGAAATAATTAATTGATTTCCTTTGAGTTTTTTATTTTGATTTAAGAAGTGTTATTTTAATTTTTGCGTCTGGCATAGTAAACTAGTCTTCGCAAACGATATCTGCTTTATTATTTTTTTATTCATTTATTTTTGTAAGAGTAGAGTTTGAGGAAATAAACCGAAATAAACTTATATAGATATAATTTAGGTAATAGTTTTTACTGGCGGTGATTTTTTTTTAATCCGTGGTAATAAGATATTTTAGTATTTAGTTAATAAAATGGATATTCACAGACTATTAGGTGACGAGTTGACCTATGAATTACAAATTCGCGGACAACCCATAGGGGGTACGGTAAAACAAAAACGCGACGCGTTAAGAGCTATTATATCTGAGGAGCGATCTGAAAATATATGTGCTCCTTCAGAAGTAAATATTGAACCCAATTTTGAAATTTCAGTGTGCGAAGGTAAACTTGCAGACTTAGATGAACAAGTAAATAATTTTGATAATCGGAATGCTAAGGCCGATTTTAAAAGAATTCATTCGCGATTGTATCATTTAAATTTACGCTTAAATCGTATTCGTGGTAATTCAGAACTTATAGCAGTACGTGACGGTTTAATTGCTTGGTGTCAAAATTTGTTAGATGAGATTAATAAAAAATATAAAGAATCTCAAGAAATGGAACATCTTTCTCCAATGAATCTTACCCTCTTGGATACCGATAATCCGTTACTCCCAGATACAGTACGTACTGAACCATCTCAAGGAAACACAGGAATGAACCAAACCTTGGAACAAAGTTTGATCAATTTAGAGTTGGATGATGGTATTGGAAACTTAGCACGATCGAAAAATTCGGAATCCGCTGGATTTCTGGTTACCGATAAATCTGCTGCCAATCAAATGACACAACCCAATAGGGTCTCACATTTAAGAACGCTATTCGAACCAGAGGTGTCTTCGCAAAACCCGATACAGGTTCACAATAGAAACACTGAGAGAGTGTTATTTAGACAATCGACGGCTAGGACCTTCGAGGATCTAGTTACACCTTTTCCTACTAGAGCCTGCCTGTCACTAAACGCTGGTAATCAGAATAGAATCCAACAGAGTGGAAACGATTGCCGTGGTTCGTCCGAAATTCGACAGATTTCTTCACCCAATCAAGTACAATATGGCCCTGGAAAAAATGACTTGGCGATAAATTCTCTTGCTCCTAACCGTATTCAAGAATCTTCCGATGTCCCGAATATTATAGATTCCAGTCCACCCCATAGAGAACAACCTTTTCAGGTATCAACAGGCATACCTACAACATTTACTCAGAATTCTGAAAACCCTTACCTTTGTGATATTAGCAGATGGAAAATTCAATATGATGGCTTATCAAGTGTCACAAACTTTCTTGAAAGATTAGAAGAGTTGCGTCTATCACGTGGGGTATCTAAAGAAAGACTTCTAAGGTCGGCTGTAGAACTCTTTTCTAAGGATGCTTTACTCTGGTTTCGAATGAACCAATTTTCATCGTGGGATGAATTAGTAGAAAAGTTGAAAGCTGCTTTTCAACCTTTTGATTATGAGTATTCTTTGTGGGAAGAAATACGACGACGTACCCAGGGCACACATGAACGAGTTATAAGTTATGTGTCCGTAATGGAAAGTCTGTTCAAGAAACTCCCGAATGTACCTGCTGAATCACATCGAGTGGAGTTAATTAGAAGAAATATGTTACCTAATATTCAAACCCAACTATCGATTCAATTAATTAAAAATCTGGCTGACTTGGTAAACCTTGCCAGAGCAATTGAGGAAACCAACTGGCGTGTACAGAAATATCAACCCCCGCCTAGTAATACAAGATATTTATTAGAACCAGAATTAGCGTACAGAAAGCCGATCAGTACAAATGTAGCTCCAGTTCAAGTTGAGTACATTGGAAACTCACCTTTAAACGATGCTGTAGCTGATATTTCACCTTCTACTAGTAATGCACCTATTTGTTGGAATTGTAAAGGTACCGGACACCGTTTTAAAAAATGCACTCAACCAAAACAAATTTTCTGCTTCAAATGTGGGAAGCCTAATACAGTAAGTACTTCATGTGGTTGTGCAAAAAACGGAAGAACTCCTCGGCGACATTAAATCCGTTGTCGAGGTCTCTATTTTTCCCAGATAAATGTGTCTTGGATTTTGTTCTGGCTCACGCTGCAGGAGACCAGAGACCATATTTACATGTGTCTATATTAAGTAAGGTATTTTTAGGTTTACTTGATAGTGGAGCATCAAGGACTGTAGTAGGTGGTCCTGGGTGGCAGCTATTACAAACAATATGTACTTTAAGGCCTAGTGACCAAAAAGTGTGTACTGTTGCTAATGGGCAAACCTGCGAGACAATTGGAACCGTGCTTCTACCCATTCGACTGCGCGATCGGGTAATACTGATAGATGCACTCGTTGTCCCCTCTTTACCCCACCGTATTATTCTTGGTATAGATTTTTGGATAAGGATGGAGATAATACCTAATTTGTATGCCGATGAATGGTTTTTTTGCTCTGATGATAAGATTGATTCAATGAATTTTGATGGAATTCAAGATTTTGACTCTCTCGCTAAGAATCAGCGGAGTCAACTTAACGCGGTAGTGGATGTTGCTTTTTCTCAGATGGGTAATAAGCTAGGATGTACACACTTAGTGGAACATACTATTCACACTACTTCAGCTCCGATCAAGCAACGATATTATCCAATATCCCCCGCGATGCAGAAAATTGTGAACGCAGAATTGGATGATATGCTAGCGAAGGACGTAATAGAACCTTCCAATTCTCCGTGGTCATCTCCAATTGTGCTCGTAAAGAAATCGGATAATAGTTGGAGATTTTGTGTTAACTATAAAAAATTGAACGCCGTCAGTACACCAGATGCTTACCCGATTCCCTATGTAAGTTCCATATTGGATAAGTTACGGGACGCTCATTTCCTTACCACACTGGACATTAAATCGGCCTATTGGCAAATTCCAGTTGCTCAACAGTCTAGACCATTAACAGCTTTCACGGTACCTAATCGGGGTTTGTTTCAGTTCAAAAGAATGCCTTTTGGGTTACATTCAGCCCCTGCTACGTGGCAGAGACTAATAGATGCGGTATTGGGTGTCGATCTTGACAATTTTATTTTTGTTTATCTCGATGATGTTATTATATGTACACCAACTTTCGAGAAGCACCTGGAAGTACTTGAAAAAGTTTTGAAACGCTTGCTCCAGGCTGGACTCACCTTAAACCGCGATAAGTGCGTTTTCTGTCGTTCTGAATTGCGTTATTTGGGATATGTGGTAAATGGAACAGGTTTATCTGTGGATCCTGAGAAGGTTAGTGCCATTTTAAATATACCGATTCCTCGAAATGTATCTGAGATTAGGAGAGTGGTTGGACTTGCTTCCTGGTATAGGAGATTTATACCCTCATTTTCCACGGTGGTCGCTCCTATGACGGAGTTGACTCAGAAAAATAGACCATTTATTTGGACAGAGCGATGTGATGAAGCACTCACTACAATCAAACAACATTTGATATCTGCTCCCATTTTAACATGCCCGGACTTTAATAGGCCTTTCTTTGTTGAGACGGACGCATCAGACTATGGACTAGGAGCCATTTTGTCCCAAAGTTATCCTGAAGGGGATAAAGTTATATGCTATTTGAGTCGATCGTTGACAAAAAGTGAACGTAAATTTTCTACCACTGAGAAGGAATGCCTTGCAGTAATTTTTGCGGTTGAGAAGCTGAGACCATATCTCGAAGGAACAAAGTTTACAGTTGTAACCGACCACTATAGCCTTAAGTGGTTATTTAACATCAAAGACCCAATGGGTAGAATAGCTAGATGGGCATTACGGTTACAACAGTATGATTTTGACATACACCACCGAAGTGGTAAACACCATCTGGTTCCCGATACATTATCTCGAGCTTTCCCAGTAGTAGAAATATTGGACGATAACTTAAGAACAGTAGATAATACTATAGCTGACAAGTGGTACACAAAAATGACAAAACAAGTCACTTCTTTTCCTCGCCAATATCCACTGTGGAGATTAGAAGAAGGTAAGCTTTACAGGAAAATCAAAACTAGGTATCCTGACTTAAATGATAATGAGTGGTTGTTGGTCATACCACGAGAACAACGTAAAGACGTCATTAGAGATAATCACGATCCTCCCACTTCTGGACATTTAGGAATTTCTAAAACGATCGCGAGAGTTTCGCAAAAATTTTACTGGTCCAAGTTACGAGCTGATGTCGCCCGATATGTTCGCCATTGTTTGACCTGTTTGCGAACTAAGCCTGAACAGAGACCTCCTGTTGGGCAAATGTTGTCATCACAACCCACTATATCAAGACCATGGGAGTTGGTTAGTATAGATATCATTGGACCACTGCCTCGTTCTACATCTGGATTTAAATATATATTCTCCGTTATGGATTGTTTTAGTAAGTTCCTTCTACTTTTTCCTCTTCGTAATGCTACAGCCAGTAGTATTGTGAAATGGCTAGAGGACCACGTTATTCTTATTTTTGGTGGTCCTAAAAAAGTTATTTGTGATAATGGAGCTCAATTTCGAAGTTCTCTATTTGTAAATTTAATGAAGAAATACCACATTAAAATTAGTTATACCGCTAACTATCATCCACAGGCGAATCCCGTCGAACGGACACATAGAGTCATTGAGACCATGCTTTCCAGTTATGTTGGGGAAAATCATAAGAAATGGGATATTTTCTTGGCGAAAATAGCTTATGCAATCCGATCGGCACAGCATGATGTAACCAAGGTCACTCCAAATTTTATTAATTTTGGAAGAGAGCTCAAGCTTATTGTTACGGACGGTACGACCATGCCTGAGGAGGAGGGTCAACAGTTCAATCCTCAAGAGCGTAGCGACGCTCTGTCGAAACTTTTTGCTGATGTCCATAAAAGACTAGGGGAGGCATATGAGAGAAGTAGGAAACCATATAATTTAAGACACAGAAATGAGACATTTAATTTAGGTCAAAAAGTATGGAAGAAGAATTACGTACTATCGGATGCAACAAAAAATTTTACAGCGAAATTAGCACCTAAGTTCAATGGTCCTTACAAAGTCACCAGAATAGTGTCACCTTGGTCATACGAACTTTCAGATCAGAGTGGGGTATCGATAGGCATTTGGAATGCAAAAGATATTAAATCGCATCCTCCTGAAGATGACAAGTAAGATACCGTTAATTATAGCCAACATTGGTAAAAAGTACATGCATATTTCGACTATTTTATTTAGTATGTTTTTTTTTTTTTTAAGGAAAGGTGGAGTTGTTACGGGTTTATTGCATAATAAGATTTGATTTATTAAAATAACGATTTGTAGTAAAAGACGAGATTTTTAAAAGAACAAATGTACTTACGACTATCAAGATGTGATGAATAATCCAAATTAATTTTCTTAGCAGTTCATTTAAAACATAAATAAAATAGTTTAATCCTCAGACGTAATTTAATAATAATAAAAACATTCTAAGTATGTTTATGTTTACATAAATAGCTTTAATGTATAGGGCACAGATCACTTGAATATTCTTCTTTTACCATTTACCAGTACCTTCTTTAATGCTGCTAAGCCCTTCATTTAAGTGGCTGCTTAACTAATAGGATATGGGTCTTTATTTCTTCCATAATTTCTCTAGAGTGTTTATCTCTCTCTCTCTCGTTTTCTCTCTCTTGTTCCCGCTTCTTTTCCTGGCTAACCTAGAGACGTGCACGTGGTGCAACTCCGAATTTTCCGGATTTAATTAGTCTGAAAAGAATAAATTATTATTAGGATTAGTTACTTATATATCTAAGAAGATATATACACACTTTTGTGGATTATATTTTCCTAAATAATTTTAAAATAAACTTATGAGGCCCAACTCCAACAGTGGTAAGTTATAGACAGAAATACATGTTTAAAATAAATGCATTAGTAATATATAGTATAAATGCCTTTTTTTACCCAAGCTAACTGTACCTAATTATATTTTAGGCCTTTTTAGAATACCTCCCTCAGCTTTTGCTTACCTAGCAATCTAACCTATATCTCCCGCTGCTTTGAGCTAAGTAGATAGCTAAATAGTAGCTATTAGAATACAGCTACCCCTACTCGCTTCCTGGTCCCGGTAATATAGCATATATGCATTCCATAGGCTGCTAAAGTACCTGAAATCACGGAATCAGTGCCTATCAGATTCAGATGGTAAAGTTACTTACCAGTTCAATTTAGAACCATCTAGAAAACCTGAAGTGTTCCTCTTCATAACAAGTAAGATTAGTTTAGTTTTCAAGCATCCTGTCGGTGGTACCCATTAAACCAATTAAAGGAATCAACTGGAGAAGTAAAAACATACTGTAAACAAATTATAATTTATTATTTGAGTAATATTTATATGCGGTATTCATTACTGTAAACCACAGTTAGTACTAACCTTGGGTAATCGATTGAATACTAATTGAATTTTATACCATTTGATAATCTTGATATTGTCCAACATAACTACAGATACTTTGTCTAATTAAAATATATTCCTGAAAGAACTCTTCTCAGTACGAATTTGTTTATTTGATTGTAACCTATCAATTAGCCGGGTAATTTAGGAAATAGTAAAGAACCTACACTGTTAACCCTCCCTGTCTTTAACCAAGGGGTTAATGAGAAGAAAAGGGCTAACACACTATTATAACTTACAAGGGATCACTCCGGCAGCTTCTCGAAGTGTTACTTTTGTCTCTATATGGCCAGCGCTAGACTTCATACCGCGGACAAGGAGTAAACAAAGTACAGAAATTGAGTAAATTGAATGAGCCATATTTTTATGACATGTTTCAAAACACTCTATATAATACGAACCAGTTCTATTATTACTATTCGTTATCTTGGTACCTTATAGGTTTGTATTTTAAACAATTTGAAATCATTGGTAACCTATTTAAATTATGATAATTTTATTTTCGGTCTGCATCATTCTCTAATTTCACAAAAAAATAATTGTTTGGCAAACCTGTAATATTTTTTAAAAATATCCTAGGGTTAAATTATTACCAAATCATTCTAAAAGTGAAATAAAATACAGGGTTCCATTTAAAAAATATATATTCACTAGCTCTTGCCCGCGGCTTTGCACGCGTGGGGTAGTATTTTTAATATGAAAAAAAAAATGTATGACTATTCGTATTTACTCGTATTTATTCGTGTTTATTCCTATTTATTCCTTTTTATTCCTATTTATTTCTATTTATTCCTATTTATTCCCATTTATTCCTATTTATTCCTATTTATTCCTATTTATTTCTATTTATTTCTATTTATTCCTATTTATTCCCATTTATTCCCATTTATTCCTATTTATTCCTATTTATTCCTATTTATTCCTATTTATTCCTATTTATTCCTATTTATTCCTATTTATTCCTATTTATTCCTATTTATTCCTATTTATTCCTATTTATTCCTATTTATTCCTATTTATTTCTATTTATTTCTATTTATTCCTATTTATTCCCATTTATTCCCATTTATTCCTATTTATTCCTATTTATTTCCATTTATTTCTATTTATTCCTATTTATTCCCATTTATTCCCATTTATTCCCATTTATTCCTATTTATTCCTATTTATTCCTATTTATTCCTATTTATTCCTATTTATTCCTATTTATTCCTATTTATTCCCATTTATTCCCATTTATTCCTATTTATTCCTATTTATTCCTATTTATTCCTATTTATTCCTATTTATTCCTATTTATTCCTATTTATTCCTATTTATTCCTATTTATTCCTATTTATTTCTATTTATTTCTATTTATTCCTATTTATTCCCATTTATTCCCATTTATTCCTATTTATTCCTATTTATTTCTATTTATTTCTATTTATTCCTATTTATTCCCATTTATTCCCATTTATTCCCATTTATTCCTATTTATTCCTATTTATTCCTATTTATTCCTATTTATTCCTATTTATTCCTATTTATTCCTATTTATTCCTATTTATTCCTATTTATTCCTATTTATTCCTATTTATTCCTATTTATTCCTATTTATTCCTATTTATTCCTATATATTCCTATTTATTCCTATTTATTCCTATTTATTCCTATTTATTCCTATTTATTCCTATTTATTCCTATTTATTCCTATTTATTCCTATTTATTCCTATTTATTCCTATTTATTCCTATTTATTCCTATTTATTCCTATTTATTCCTATTTATTCCTATTTATTCCTATTCATTCCTATTTATTCCTATTTACTCGTATTTACTCGCATTTATTCGATTTTTTTTATTTATTTTAAATTTGATTTATTTTTATTTATTTTTATTTATTTTTGTTTATTTTTATTTTTATTTATTTTTATTTATTTTTATTTATTTTTATTTATTTTTATTTATTTTTATTTATTTTTATTTATTTTTATTTATTTTTATTTATTTTTATTTATTTTTATTTTATTTTTTTACGATACTCCCATTTTCGTTCCTCTTTAAAATGTAAAAATCCAAAAACCTTGAAATACCTCATTATTTACTTATGATGAGTAGCTACAATTCCAATTTTCAAATTTTTACAATTATAAAACCGAAAGTCTTATTCAAACCTTCCGTTTCCTCTCTTAATATGTAAATTGTAAAGCCTCGGCGTTTCTACCCCTAAAGACTAGAAGATACTATAATTAGTTGCCAAGAACCGCTCGACTATGCTTATTTTAATTATCTTGTTTTTTAATTTTATTTTATATTATTTTTTTTCCTGCTGAATGGATGTTCCTTCCGGACTCCAGGGGCCTTTGGCTGGTGATAGTGCTGCCTAAATCCCTTAATAGTATACTGACAACAATAGTTAAAATCCTATCAGTTGTTACAAATGGGTCTTTAGACTAGTTGGTTGTTACACCAACTTAATTCGATACACTGTATTTTTTACGAAAAACTCGTTAATTTTGTTTTTAATAACCTTTCAATTTTTCTGTTCTGTAGTATTTGTCTAAAAAATGTGTTTTATGTTCTGCCAGTCATTTTATTTTTTAAATGTTTTGTTAAAAGTTTCGCTTTTAATTATTTTATTTCTTCTTCTCAAAACCACCTTCTCTTAAAAATAAAATAAAAATGAAAATATAAATATAATAAAAAAATTACATCTGTTATATATAATACATTGGACACTTAATTATTTTGAAAACCAACAGCTCCCAAAAGTAATATAAAATGATCAGTAACCTCGTGAAAGTGTACAAAAGGGCTTGAAAAAAACTATCCAACATACCTACAAATGATATATATTAAACTTTTACAGTGTTGCCAATACTAGGGTTTGGTAAGATCGTTTTAACATCAAAAATGGATTTGTGTGTATAAATTATATACACAAATCGACGACTGCGCCGCCGGGTGTCAGATGCGTTGAACTAAAATCGTTTAAAAAACGGTGTACCGATTTTTGAGACCCAGCTGAAATTTCGTCAGGGGGTTCCTACGACATAGGTCTACCTCAAAAGCATGGAGAGCCTTCTCAAGCCCGCAAGTGGGTCTGGGATGGCCATTTTGGGTCTGGTTAGTTCGAGTGAACGTAGGTTTTGGGCTTGCATATTTTATTTAAACAATTCAGCATATCAAAGATACATATTTAAACAGAATTTTGTGAAATTTTTATTTAAAAATTCTGAAAACTGCCGTTGGTACCTCATCTCCCTTGACGTCTCAAAAAAATTCTCTTGCCGTGGATAGCATAACTCGTTATTGGTTCATCTAAAATCAAAAAACCAAAAATATTTCGTTAGTACATGGATAAATCTCGTTATTGGACGAAGGAAAAAAAATAAATTTTAATTTGAATTTTTGACAAACTTTGAACAAAAAACAACATTTTTTTGTCAAATTTTCGCCATGTATTGGCTCGAAGAAATTAGTTGTAATAAAAAAAATCCATCTTTCAAATAATGTTATTTCAAAGATGTGTGCAAAATTTGAACAAAATCGCTACATAACTTTTCGAGAAATCGTGTCCACCGACTTGAAAATTTGAGTTTTGAGATAAACGCAAGTTTTAAATTGAAATAACATACAAAAAAATTTTTTTTAACTTACATAGAATCATCGATTCCGGCACAATAAAGCAAAGTACCTGCTGCTACGGCAATATCCAGGGCATCCTTTTGCTCTTGCCTATGACGAATTCTTGCTTCACGAGTCGCAGCGTCAGCTTTCTTTTCGGTATTGAGTATGCGGTTCTTATCTTCTTTTCGGGCATACTCGTGACCATTTCGCCAAGTTTCAAGTCCATGCTATGCATACAAATCAACAACCTCTACTATTTTTGAACCAGCAGGAAGTATTTTTGGAGTAATTTTTCAAATTAACTGGTTCAAACTTTCATTAATGTTTTGTGTGAAGCCACCAACACACCTCTCAAAAAGCTCTTCTTTGCTGAGTTCTTCATAAATAGGCTTGATAGCTGATGAAACCTCACTCGGTAATGGATCGTAGTTGTGTTTGTATGATGAGAGTGTTCATTGCCGAAGTGCCAAGTGCACCAAGAGTCAGGGCTGTTTGAACATTTATCGTGCTGTGGATTTTTGTCTGTGGAGATATAATGAAAATAAGTTGCTCGTATAGCGTCTCTCATATTTTGCATCGAAAAGCAGTTTCTTCTTATAGCTAGGCCATAATAAACTGTTAACTTATCAATTAATTTGCCAGTAAGTTTGCCTTTGCCAGAGTTTTTTTTTTAATTGTTTTACCGGTCTTGTTTTTTCTCTAATTGTTTTATCGGTCTTGTTTTTTTTTTCTTCAAAAG
The DNA here is from genome assembly GCA_927349885.1 of Psylliodes chrysocephalus. Taxonomy (NCBI): domain Eukaryota; kingdom Metazoa; phylum Arthropoda; class Insecta; order Coleoptera; family Chrysomelidae; genus Psylliodes; species Psylliodes chrysocephalus. The sequence goes on from CAKMHV010000008.1 coordinate 93,178, forward strand.
TTTTATTGACCAAATCAAGTAAGCGCTTGCCCATTCACATGTCCTACGCATTCTTTTTTATTTATAATAAAATCGTCGCCATAAGGTTTGGCATTAAGAACTCCGGAATATGTTTTGGAGTCCCCGTCACCAATATAATTTGAGTACCTTAGGCCTTGAAACATTGCAACGATTGATGAAACTTCCATATTACCAGCTGGTCCTTGGTGATTGGCACTACATTCGTTTTTTCCAAAATGATCTTCCTGCCACTCTTCAAATTCAGTTGTGTTCATTTTTTTTTTTCAAACTTCATATAATTTACAATATGAACATTTTACAAAAATATCCAAAACATTTCCGCTATAATACCCAATTAACGTAGAACACCGTATAATGATGAAAAACCGCGCTTTTTCCAAGTACCATCAATACCACTTTCATCACACGTTAATTGTTTTTCTTCTTTTGCAACTGATGAAAAAAGTGATTCAGCAACCATCTGAACACATTCATGAATTTTCTGAACATAATAATCCTGTAGATCAGAAGCGAACGATTTTGTATTATCTCTCCAGGAATAATTTGATCAAATAACTGATGATAATAATAAAGTATATCACTTATTTACTGGAGATATTAACATTAATTTATTAGTCGAAACTCAAATCTTATGTGAATATTTAAACATTTTAAATGAACAGGGTTACATTTCTACTATAAATATTCCTACAAGAGTTCGAAATAATAGTAAAACTTGTTTGGATCACATTTTTTTAAAAACTAGATATAATAATTATTATGAGAATATTTTACCACTAGTATTACAAAATGACATAACAGATCATTATAATACTATTTTACAAATAATTATACAAGAAAATAATCTACAGCATGATCACAAAAATTATATAAAACATATAAATCATAACAAAATACTTGATATGGTAAAAACCGTTTCATGGGATTGGGTATACACCACGGATGATCCAGAATCTGCTATGAATAAATTTGTAAGTATACTATCCAATATTATACAAAAAAGTACTACTTTTAGAAAATTTAATAGAAAAACTAAAACAATTGCACCATGGATCACAAGTTCACTACTAGATATGATAAATAAAAAAAAAATATTTAAACAATTACAGACAACACCAAATAATTTGCAATTAAAAAATAAGTATAAGAGTTATCGAAACGCATTAACAAATAAAATTCAATCCACTAAATTTAACTTTTTTAAAAACCAAATTGATTTAAATAAAGGCAGTTCTAGCGAACTATGGCGCATTGTCCAAAGTCTGAGTGGGAGCACAAAACTCCAAACTAAAATTGAAAAAATTAAAAATGAAGATGATGAAATTTTATTAAATGCTAACGACATCTGCAATGAATTTAATGTATAGTTTGCTAAAGTGTGAAAGAATTTGGCAAACAAAATTGTAAATGATAATTCTCATAAGTTTACTAAAACTACACAAAATAATTCAATGGTGTTCCTAGAAACAAATGAAGTTGAAGTTTTAAATCTGATCAAAAGCTTAAAAAATAAGAAGTCGCCGGGTTGTGATGATATTTGTGCAGAAGTTTAAAAAGTTGTGGCATCTTATATAGGAAATCCGTTAACATATATACTAAATAATTGCATTAAACAAGCTATTTTTCCAACAGCCTTCAAAACCTCTATCGTAGTACCTATCTTTAAGAAAGGTGATACTGCTATATGTAGTAATTACAGACCAATTTCCCTATTGACTCACTTATCAAAAATTTTTGAGTCGCTAATCAAAAATAGACTCAATTCTTTTTTAAACAAATACGAAATTTTATCACCCATGCAGTTTGGTTTCAAAGAAGAAAAATCTACAGATGATGCCTTATTAGCTTTGATAACTCAAATACATCAAAGTCTGGAGCAAAATCAACCATGTTTATGTCTATTTTTAGATCTTAGTAAGGCGTTTGATACCGTTGATCACCACTTGCTCATACAATGTCTAGAAGACATAGGAATAAGAGGAAACTGTTTATATTTATTTAAAAGCTACCTAACCAATAGATACCAGACTGTAAGAGTAAATGGGGAAACTAGTAGTCGACAGATAATTGAGTACGGAGTACCTCAAGGCAGTGTCTTAGGACCCATACTGTTCAATATATACATCAATGGTCTGTTTTCCATCGAGAGCAGAGGTAGTGTTTAAGGTTTTGCAGATGATACTGCAATTTTTTATGATGCTGAAAATTGGAATGAACTTAAAAATATAGTAGTAAAAGATTTCATTAAAATAAAAGGTTGGTTTGATAACATGTCTCTCACTTTAAATCTAGAAAAAACTAAATACTTACCATTTAGCTGCAACATTAGAGGTCTGTCTCCATTTAATGAACTTAATGTACAATTTAATGGGCACCCCTATGTGCTTCAGCAGGTATCCGAAATTAAATATCTTGGAATATATGTAGATAGTCATTTGAAATGGGAATTCCATATCAACTATACTATTAAAAAACTTCAAAGCATTCTGTACTAATTCAAATTTTTAAAAAAATACCTTCCAGAAAAGCAGCTAATAACACTCTACTATGCTCTCGCAGAAAGTCATTTTAGGTATGGTATTATAGTTTGGGGAAATGCTTTAAGGTGCCATATACAGTCACTTGAAATATTACAAAAAAGATTTTTGAAAGTAATTTTTTCTCGGGAAAGACTGTATCCCAGTGACCTCTTATTTTCAGAAAGTAAAATATTGGATCTAAGGCAGTTGTATTTCTATTGTGTAGCTCAAAAATTTCACTTCAACTGTAAAAACAATAATGTACCTAACCACGATTACAATACACGTAATAAAAATTTACATGTTCTTCCACAATTAAGTAAATCTTTAAGTCAGAGATCCTTTGCTTATCTAGCACCCAAAATTTATAATCAATTTCCTGAAAGAATAAAAATAATTAGTAATAAAATAAAATATAAAAAAGAAGTTAAAAAACTCATGTATAAAATTCCTAGGAAACAAATTAATGAACTTATAGAATCAAAACTATCCAAAGTACTCACCTTAAATTTGCTATAGTTTTTTTTTTTTATTGTATTCGACGTATCACCTTATATTTATCCCTTCCTTCATTTTTATTTCTATCTGCTATTTATGTATAATATTTTCTATTTAATTAAGAACTATGTCTTTTACAGTTAGGATATCGTAGCTTATTACTGTAAGTTCTATTTCTTTTTTCTTAATTATTTTTCTCGAAACAAGTGGGTAGCCACTTATCGAGTACCTTTATTCAATAACAAAGTGTATTTCATTAATGTAATTAATTTTGATTAATTGAATAAATTTATTATTATTATTATTATATTATATTATATTATATTATATTATATTATATTATATTATATTATATTATATTATATTATATTATATTATATTATATTATATTATATTATATTATATTATATTATATTATATTATATTATATTATATTATATTATATTATATTATATTATATTATTATATTATATTATATTATATTATATTATATTATATTATATTATATTATATTATATTATATTATATTATATTATATTATATTATATTATATTATATTATATTATATTATATTATATTATATTATATTATATTATATTATATTATATTATATTATATTATATTATATTATATTATATTATATTATATTATATTATATTATATTATATTATATTATATTATATTATATTATATTATATTATATTATATTATATTATATTATATTATATTATATTATATTATATTATATTATATTATATTATATTATATTATATTATATTATATTATATTATATTATATTATATTATATTATATTATATTATATTATATTATATTATATTATATTATATTATATTATATTATATTATATTATATTATATTATATTATATTATATTATATTATATTATATTATATTATATTATATTATATTATATTATATTATATTATATTATATTATATTATATTATATTATATTATATTATATTATATTATATTATATTATATTATTATTATTATTATATATGTTGACTTATTCAAAAAATAACAACTTATATCCATCAAGCCATATAATTTTTTACATCCGGCAAGTCCTAAGCCTAATATTCGCATCACAGATACAAAACTTACGATTTATTTCATATGATTTGCCAATTTTTTGACACGATAAAATGTATCTAGGCTGACATTTTGCCTACGAGAATTTTGAAACCAAGGCCAAATTTCACACAGTGTTTAAAATCCACTTTACCATTACATATGTTGTCCCTTCCATTCTCATTTATTACATTAGAACACTTCACAAAAGTAGATAGTGTTGAAAAAACTAAAAAAAAAATCGATGATTGCATACTGCAGAATACCCTCTGGCACGTGTTCTTTATCTTGGCTTTTGAGTTTTTTCGCCGACCTGCTGGTAAAAGATTCGTCGTCTATCTCAGCAGTTTTCGGATTAAATGGTTTTCTTTTATTTTGTCTATGTTTTCTTCGACCACTAGTTTTTCGATCCGATCTTGTAACTTTACTCATTTTTTATAAATAAAAATTTATAAACACTTATAGTAAAAATTCACGAACACTTATAACCTCAAATCGACCTATTGGCTCAAGAAGTAACAATCAACTAATTGAAAACTAATGAGAGTTGCCCTTGAATTGTAAAAGAAAATGGGAAAGACCGACCAACAATGAATATGCAGCTGCTTACGTATACCTGCAAAGCGCTGCACTAACGTGGCCTGATGGGCGGAACTTGCGAAGGGTCTATCTCTTAGAATATTATTCGGAACGGTTTGAAATTTTAGGAGAATATTTTAAACATATTGCACAATTTAATAGAACAAAAAAAATAAATCGATTTTTTTGAAAATTTCAAACCCACCTAACCCCTCAAGTCAAATATTTGGTAAAATAATCTACTCGTCAAAATGAATTATCGATTCGTTGAATTTGTTATTTGCTACTCACGGAGTTCTTAGCATATAATCATTTATATCTGGATACGGAAACGAGGAAAGATCAACATTTACATACAAAAAAATAATATAGTTATATTATTTATTTTATTTAAATAGTAATTACAAAGCAATAAGCAATTATATACTTAATTATTTATTTTTTATATATTTTAAAAACGAGGTTTTTATTTGTATTTATTAATTCTATAAACCTACATACATAGATCCATGTTTTCAAAAACAAGATAAATTTCATTTTTTAAAATACGGAGAAAATTTATAATCATCTATAATTAAATCACCGATTTTTGCTTTAGCTGAAAACGAAATATTTAGATTTATAAAAAAAATTAATACCATTAATAAAGGAATGGACAGAGCTTGAAACTTTGGATTCGGCGATTCGGGTATAAATCCCATAGTATTTGATGGCGTATATCGTTGACACCTGTGGAAATAAATATTTACCTCTTATATTGATTTTAAAAGAATTTTTAACTCCATAAGATAGAAAAACATTGGTCTCATTTTCATTATTTTACAATACAGTGAGCACCATAAGTCTTACCCCCCCCCTATCTAACTCATTACTGGAGTCTTGTTAGGAAAATTGCCGAGACAGGAGGGGAGCAACCCTTTCGAAAAAATTAAATGGCATGGGGTGGTGAGTGATAGCTCATTTGAAAGGGGTTTTTTTCTCTATTCAACCGTGCAAAAAAATTTGAAATTTGCTTCATTACGTGTTGATTCATTAATGTTTAAAAATAACAAAACCTCACAAAATAGGAAAGCAACTAGACTAACAGTGACCTTCTAATGGCAAAAAGTCTTACTTCACGTCTGAACCAAAACCGAAATCATGCAGGGCCGAATTTTAATTCTAAGGATGAGTGCGCTACGTTAATTTCCGTTATTCTGAAACAACAATTAGTCGAGAATTAATGAAGCAAATTTAAAATTTTTTTACACGGTTGAATAGAGAATAAAACTCTCTTTCAAATGAGCTATCACTCACCACCCCATTCCATTTAAATTTTTCGAAAGGGTTGCTCCCCTCCAGTAAGGGATGAAATTAAGGGTAAACTAATCATGCAAAAATGTACATTGTAGAAAACAAAAATCGACGTGTCTCGGCGATTTTCCTAACAAGACTCCAGTAATGAGTTAGATAGGGGGGTAAGGCTTATGGTGCTCACTGTATAAGAGATATAAGATACAAATTTAAAAAATACTGGGATTAAATTAAAATGATTTCACTTTCCGTAAGTAGGTATTAAGTACCTAAGTCTAGACAATTTATGATTATATTTATTATAAGACTTAGAGGATCAAAGAAGTAGTTATTTGATTTTAAAATTCATAATGTTCATAGATTAAGGTTGTAAATCTTATTAAAGTACTAAGAAAAATAATTTAATTTTGACTACCTGCATTCTAAGAAAAGTGAGTTTCATTCTCATTAGAGAAAAGAATTATAAACATCACAGTAACAAAAGATTAAATTTTTAATATTTTAATTTATTTTCATTACGTTGAAAGGTAGTAGGGGGAGATGTATAAAAAACGATTAGGTTCTTGAATATTTCTATTTCATATTAAGTGGTGAATAATAAACAATTTTTTCGTGTAGAGGTAGGTACACATTTTAATATCTGTTAAACTATACTCACCGGCACGAAAAACAGAGCAGTTGAATTTTTTTAAACAAACTTAAAATTTTAATGCTTTGTGATGTTTTACTATTATAATATCTTAAACATAAACAAAACAACGTGTTTTAAGCATTTTCTAACAACAATTGAACCTTTATTTGAAGAAAAAAAGCGTTTTTGAATAAAAATCAAAAATTGAACGGACTTATCACTTCAAAATGCATAGTTGGCTATGAAACCATGACCAACAATGCTGTTGTTTTCATTGTTTTGAGAAATTTGACAGATCGAAACACGTTTTAAAGTTGTGCTGCGTTTATTTCACCTACAAAATTATGGCTGTTAATCCCGAAATAGCGGCTGCTATTGTTGCGTTGCTTTAAGACGGAAGAAGAGAGCGATATGTTGCCCAACAGTATCACATATCCAATAGCACTGTGCACCGTATTTTTACACGTTTTTTGGAAACTGGAGCTTACACCAGACGACTTGGAACTGGTCCCCAACGAAGAACGAGCGCTCATGATGATCGCTTTATCATCTTACAAAGTCTGCGAAATCGTCATGCTACGGCTGTTGAAATCAGAAATCGACTTCATCACGTCCGGCAAACCAACATAAGCGAACGGACAGCTAGACGAAGACTCGGAGAAGCCAATCTTACCAGTCGTAGGCCTGCAACAGGCCCAGAGCTTCTTAGGCGTCATCGTATTGCGCAATTTCAGTTTGCCAGAAATCATGAGCACTGGGGTGAAAATGAATGGGGGCGCGTTTTGTTTACGGATGAGTCCAGATTTAGCCTGCGGTCTCCAGATGGTCGTGAGAGAGTATGGCGAAGACCACAAGAGCGTTTCGCAGAATGTACCTTCAGTCCTAGGGTAGGCTACCAAGGAGGCTCAGTTATGGTGTGGGCCGGAATTTCTATGGAAGCACACACAGAATTGTACATCCTTCCGAGAGGCTCCTTAACTGCTGCCAGGTACATTGATATAATTCTCCAAGATTTTGTTGTCCCTTATGTTGACTTTATTGGAAATGACTTTCTTCTAATGCATGATAATGCCAGACCTCACATCGTGAGAATCACTCAACAGTACTTAAACGATGTAAACATTCCTGTTATGGAGTGACCAGCGTTAAGCCCGGATGCGAACCCAATTGAACATGTTTGGGACATGCTTGGGCGAAGGATGCGAAGTCGTGTTCCTGCTCCTTTAACTTTAAATCAGTTGCAACAAGCTCTTTTAGAGGAATGGGAACATATTCCTCAAGAGGACATTCGCCACTTAATTTTAGGCATGCCAAGGAGGATGCAGGCTATTATTCGAGCACGTGGGAGCAACACACTTTATTAAAAATGCGGCTCCCCAGTTTATGCTAGCAAGTCGTTTCAGTTTTGATTAATTTAAGGTCATTTAGCAACAACACCAATTTGTGCTTTTTCGTCTTCGTTTTTTAAATTGTTACAAAACCCTTTTTTTCTTAAAATAAAGGTTCAATTATTGTTAGAAAATACTTAGAACATGTTGTTTTGTTTATGTTTAAGATATTATAATAATAAAACATCACAAAGCATTAAAATTTTAAGTTTGTTTAAAAAAATTCAACTGCTCCGTTTTTCGTGCCGGTGAATGTAGTTTACGTTATTGTATTTTTAATTTCAGGTAACAAAGTCGGAATGCACAAATCATTGCATTAAAAGTTATAGCAAACATCTTTACAACATAAAAAAGAACACTAGAACCGTTTCTTTAAAGGCAAGGAAGTATTTAACACACAAAAATTGGTAAAGGCAGCACAATTCGCGGTTTTCACTAATAATGTTAACTGCCGAAGAGAAATTTGCGATGTTAACAACGATATTAACTAACATTCCGAATTCATATCATCAGGAGCTCACCACCATGTATACGCAGCATTAAATTTACTTTTAACAGAAGCACACCTTTTATCCAACGAAACAACCAACAAAGCAGAATCATTTATGAATATTAATTGCTCGTTTCAATATGGGAAAACGATTAAATCTCATTCAAAGGAACGGTTTCCAAAGTAGGTGTGTTTTGAGTATTCTTCGTTACAATAATGGAGTTAATTGGCACATCAAAATTTGGAAGCAATGCTTTAATAGAGAAGCACCCCATTTTCTAAGCAAATGTGTAAGTAATGAGGAGCGTGACAACATTAAAAGAAAACCTACTGTTAGAAAAAGTTAGGCTATAAAAAAACCAAAACCATCAGAAACAACGGAATAATAAGGTAGACATTAGTGATGAATTTTTAAAAGAAGTTAATAAATTAATTGACAGACTACAGGTATTAACATGAATATTACATTTTTACATTTTACATGATTTTATATTTAAATATTTATAGGTGACGAGTAAGCAACAACAAATATCAGAAGAAACTACAGGACAACCCAAGATACTTGGAGGATGTTACGCTCTGCCCTTACTTATGAAAGGGGCCAAGCGTAATTTCTGCTAGCTCCTTAATTGTTTTTGATTTCCGGAGAGTAGGGTCGGGTCCTTAGTCAGAACTTAATAAAACGCAATTCTCGTCTGACAGCTATTTAATTTTTGAGGTTAGATGAAATAAATATGTCAATAAAAAGAAATATGGGGAAAATATGAAATTTGAAATTATCACGCCGATATATCGGTAATTATATATATTATAATAGTGAGTATATGTAAAAAGAGGTCCCCGAATAGTACTATCCGTTACAAACCCGTACTTATACCACGTAAGTATTAATCTGACTCTTAATAACAAAAGATGTTTTCGTAACTATAAAAATCTACTGAAATATCTCAAATCTATTCCTAGCTATTTTATACGGTAAATATTAGTTTGTCCTACGGAATTAATATTAAAATATTTGTAGGTAGTTCCTAAAACGGTATGTGGCCGGTTTGAGGTTATGTCGGAACCTCGTGGCAGATGGGGGCCTTTAATGTAAAGGAATGGTCTTACTTGTGATATCGATGGTCAGTCGTCTGGTGCAGCTTGCTATACTTTCGGTCCCAAGCAAGGTTTCACAAGGGTAAGCGGCAAATAATCCTTAATTAGTAAGGAGGGTTGATCCTGGGGTAATCAGTCTTGATAAAATCCTTCTGTCTTGCCTGTAGAATACGAACTGGTACTAGCAAGTTAAGCAGGAGGTGCGGTAGATTAGCTATAAGCGATAGCGAAGATAGCTTGAAGAAGAAGGAAGAGCCGTAAAGTATTAGAAGGTGACTCGGAAAGTTCCCAGATAATTAAAAGGAGGTCTGAAAGAGGGATTTGCATAAGCCATACATATAAATAGCCTTATAAACTATAGGTAAGCCAAGAAAGCTGTCTTATTTAATTTTAAGGACTCACCTGGAGCTGTTGGGTGACCTTTTTAGTTGTAAATTCAGTCGGTAAATATATTTAAATCCACCAAAAGGTGATTCAAACCACAACGATTTATTTGGTATATTTTACTAACTGATTTAATCGTTTTTAGCTCAACGTTCAGATCCTACAAACAGTAGAACATATGGCACATGTTACCACAAAGCTGAGCTTATAAAAACTGACTCAAGGAAGTTTCCCAAGATGGTAGAAAATCCATGTAAGTCAATAAAAGGTCTTTAATAGTCAAGGTTAACAGGACAAAATCTGGGTAAGAGTGTGGCCCTTATTGTTAAAAGAAGAATTTGACATGTGTGGATGTCATAAAATAAATGTACTTATAGATATCAGATATTTAAAAGAGTTATGTGTACTATTTTGTGTAGTAAAATACAGTTCTTTGGAGTTTAAAGTATTCACTAGATGTAATCAGGCTGACAAATATAAGACAAAAGGTTAGAATGGGTTTAAATGTAAAATAAAATACTAAATTAGGATCCTTACGATTCAAGTTTAGAATTTAGTAAATCGATCGATTATATCCCCAGTAGGAGTAAATAAATAGGGAAAATGTAGGACACAATATATATAAAAAGAGAATAGAGCTACAATAGAATAATGTAGAATAGATTAGGTATATAATAGGGTTAATTAGTAATTAGAGTAGCTTAGGGTAAGTTAGAATAGAGTAGAAATAGAATAGTGTACATAGTTAAGCTTAGAATAATTTAGGATAGCGTAGAATAGGTTAGAAGCAGAGTAGTGTAAATAGTTAAGTGTAAAATAGTAATAGAATAGATTAAGATAGAATAGTTTAGTTTAGGATAGTCTAAGATAGAATAGTTTAGTTTAGGATATATTAAGATAGGATAGTTTAGGATAGAATAGTTTAGTTTAGGATAGTCTAAGATAGAATAGTTTAGTTTAGGATATATTAAGATAGGATAGTTTAGGATAGAATAGTTTAGTTTAGGATAGTCTAAGATAGAATAGTTTAGTTTAGGATAAAATAGTATATATTAGGCTAGAATTAGATATAAATTTAGTAGAATCAATAACAAAAATAAAAAACTATTTATTGTTTACACACTTTGCTGTTTTGGCTAAAACTATTCTAGATAGAATTTTTGACCCGTAACAAGGAAAGAAGATTTCGGCTAACGGCTTCTCATTTTGGGAAAGTTGCCAAAAGAAGGGCCCGTACTCCATGCGATTGTTTGGTAAAAAAATCTTGACAGACAAACAAGGAATAACTACCCCAGCAATTGAGTATAGCATACAAAACGAAGATGTGGATATAAACAAATTTCAAGAAGAAACTGGCAAAACAGTTATACCATCAGGGTTATTTGTTGATGCTCCTAGGTGCATCACCTGATGGTAAGCGATAATTATTTACGTATTATAACAATAGTTTAATAACTTTTTCTATTATTTAGGTTTAATTAATTCTGATGAACTTGTCGAGGTTAAATGTTTTTTAAAAGTAGCCACATCTAATCTTTTATTGAGAGAGGCCGTAGAGAAAAAATGGTTCACTGTTTAAGAATTGAAAATGATGAGATTCATTTAAAGGAAAACCACAATTACTATTATCAGGTGAGATTTCTGACTACATTTCAAAGTAATTTAATGAAAGCTATATTTTCTAACAAATTACAAATTATTACGAGGCTGGGCTGAGAAATAATCGGCGGCGGCGCTAGGAACAAATGCAATTGTTTTTCATAAAAATTATCTTTCAAGTGACTTCTGTCAAATTTTCAGCGAGCTGCGTCACTTAGTTTGTACTTGACAGTGGTTGAAGGCAAACAGATTTTGCATTTTTACAAAAATGAATAAAATCGAATATTGCGCAGTGATTAGATTCTTGTTTTTAAAAAAGAAAACGAACGATGGGATCAAAATCGAACTGGATGATGTGCACCTTCATTATCAACAATAAAATATTGGACTGCCGAATTTAAACGCGGTCGTACGATAATTTTTGATGATGAGCGTCCAGGCCGTCCAAGAGAAGTCACCACACCAGAAGTGGTCGATAAAATGCATGGTATGGTAATTGACGATTAACGGGTAAGAGTGTGTGAGATTGTTGAGGCTGTGGGCATCTCACGTGAACGAGTGGAGAATATATTGCATGAATATTTGGGAATGACGAAGCTCGCTGCCAAATGGGTGCCGCGTTTGCTCAATGCCGACAATAAGCGAAACCGTGTGACAACTTCAAAGGATTGTTTGGCAATGTTTAACCACAATAAGAAGGACTTTTTGCGCCGTTTTGTAACCGTGGATGAAACATGGATCTGTCAAAATACGCCAGAGACGAAGGAACAGTCAAAGCAGTGGGTTTCTCAGGGCGAGTCAAAGCCAAAGAAAGCCAAGGTGGGTCTGTCTGCCAACAACGTCATGGCCACAGTTTTTTTGGGATACGCACGGTATTATTCATATCGATTACCTTGAAAAGGGCAAAACCATCACCGGGATTATTACTCAAAGCTGTTGGACCGATTCGACGACGATTTGAAGCAAAATCGACCGCATTTAGAGAAGAAGAAAGTGCTCTTCCACCAGGACAACGCACCGGCGCACAAATGTGCAGTCGCAATGGCAAAACTGTATGAATTGCGTTACGAATTGGTTCCTCATCCGCCATACTCCCCAGATTTGGCGCCCAGCGACTATTATCTATTTCCAGACTTGAAAAAATGGCTCGGTGGTAAGAGGTTTGAGTCGAATAGGAAGGTCATCGCTGCGACAGAGGCCTATTTTAAGGACTTCGAGAAATTGTATTATTCGAAGGGCATCGAAAAATTGGAGAATCGTTGGACAACGTGTATAGAGCTTAAAGAGGACTATGTTGAGAAATAAATTGAGTTTTGCCAAAAAAGTTGTGTTTTCTTGCCTATGCCGATTATTTTTCAGCCCAGCCTCGTATGTTTTTAGATTCAAGGACAATTCGGTATCTCACGAAGAAGAATGTGCCATTTTATAGTTTATGTATGAGATGAGAATCCTCTTTTTATTGAAAAAATATATTTTGATTTTTTTTTAAATCTAATGCAGAAACTGAGAGTTTTTTATGAGGATTGTGTGGGCCAGGAAATAATTTCGAATAGAAGAGGTAGTAAATTAAAGTGCAGAGATCCGCCGAAGAGTAACTATCTTCCGATATATAACATTGTTCCTTAACCCATTACATCATATCTATGAAGAACCTGCTATATAACAAAATTAAGTAATTTTTTACACATATGTAAATATTGTAAATGATACATATATGTTATATGTTTTGAGTTTTCTGGGCACATATCGAATGTATAACTAACTGATGCCTATTTTGTCAAATTCACACTTTATTTACAGAAAAACTCAGCATAAATAAAACAAAATACATCCTTAACCAATTTTTTTTACAAATGTTTTCATATCCGTTTTAAATGAGTATTTTGTGACTTTATATGAGTAGTCAATTAGCAAAGTGTAAATAAGGGCACTTTACTCTTGGGTGCAATTTTGATTTCCCTCGTATAAAGGTATTTATTTTAAATTTTATTTAATTTAGTATTAGATTTTAGACAAGATACCAAATATTATTAAAAATTCATCTTATTAAGAAAACGGTAAAAAATGAGTCTCCCTGTACATATAATTTATATTTCTGTAAATTGTAAATATGCATGATAATATATTTTCCTATAAAATTAAGACAACTTTAAGATATGGTACAACGGCGTCGAAACTTTCGCTACTTTTGCTCCATCGGACACCTATAACTTAGCATCTGAACTAAAATTCAATATAGACGCAGCAAAATTTTCATTCTACATAAAATTGTAATTTATTCACAGATCTGTCGCTGACGCCATCAAGCTAGAATCGGCTAGAACCGACCAGCCGGACCAGCGCGTTAGTGTTCGAGAACGATCAGGATTGCTTTGAACGGGATAAATACGCACGGCGCGGCGACATTGCGCTTAGTTTAAACCTGAACGCGTAACCAACGTCCAGCGGTTGGGTTAGTAGAGAACAACAAAAAATAATATTATGACAAGCAGTTGTAAGAAGGTAAAGACATACCACTTTCATTCGGAATGGGAAGAACAATACTTTTTTACAGAAGTTAAAGATAAAAATGTGTGTTTGTTATGTAATACTTCGGTCTCCGTTGCTAAAAAAGGAAATATTGAGAGACATTATAAAACTGTACATTCTAATTTTGAAAAATCATTCCCACTACATTCTGTCGCCAGAAAGGAGAAACTGAAACAGTTAAAAAAGCAGTTAATTGGACAACAATCAATATTTTTAAGAAAAGTCGACAAAAATAAGGCTGCAACTGAAGCATTGTACCGTGTGTCCCAGATAATTGCACAAAAAAAGAAACCTTATAAAGACGGGGAAATGATAAAACAGGCGTTTTTAGAAGCTGCTGATTCGTTATTTGCCAATTTTAGAAATAAAGACGAGATAGTTTCAGCTATAAAATCTATGCAATTTTTTGCTAATACAGTGATGAGACGTGTAGAAGTAATGAGCAATGATATTTTTTTACAGTTAAGAACTGACTTAGATAACTGTGTTTATTTTTCACTTCAACTGGATGAATCAACAGATGTCGTTGACACTGCCCAGATGACTGTGTTCGTCAGGATGGTTTTTATTGATTTTACGATTAAAGATCTTTTGAAGTTTATTCCACTGAAAGGACACACTACTGGACAGGAGTTGTTTTCTCATTTAAAAAATATTATTTCTTCCGAGAAAATTCCAATATCGAAAATGGTAGGCTTGACAACCGATGGCGCTCCAGCTATGGTGGGTTGTGATAAGGGTCTGGTGGCTTTATGTCGTAAAAAAGAAACTTTTCCGCAATTTCTCTGTTACCACTGCATTATCCATCAGCAAGCATTATGTGGAAATTTCCTGAAACTAAACAACGTTATGAAACTGGTGGTAAAAATTGTGAACAAGATTAGAGCTCAAGCGTTACAAAGAAGATTATTCAAAACCTTGGCCGATGAAGTTGACTGTCAATACGGGGACCTACTCCTTCACTCTGAAGTCCGATGGTTAAGTAGAGGACGGGTGCTGAAACGTTTTAATGATGTCCAATCTGGCATATTTCAATTTTTCAAACAACGCGATGAACCGACTCCGGAACTAGAAAATTCAGTCTGGCTTAGAGATTTTGGTTTTCTCGTGGACATTGCAGAGAAATTAAACGAACTTAATTTGCAACTTCAGAGGAGAGACAAAGAACTAGCGGAAATGATTTCTGATATAAAAGCATTTATCAAAAAGCTGGAGTTTTGGGAACAAAACCTAATTAACAGCGATGCCAAGCATTTTCCTATTCTTTCAGAAAAAATATCTCAAAATCCATTAGAACCCTATGACAGCAAATATCATGTAGAAATAGTTTCTACCCTGAGGAATAACTTCAAAAATCGTTTTAAGGATTTCAACGAAATGGCTTTAGTAGCGCAGTTTGTTGTTCCACCCTTTATGGAAATTGATATCCAACAGTTTGCAACTTGTGTTATGCAAAACTTTGGCGAAGATATCGCTGCAACAGAAATGGAAGTAATTAAGTTTCAAAATGATTTAGCCTTAAAATCGTTAGTCTCAAGTACCAAATGTATCTGGCCTATTGTAAGTAAAGACAAATATTCAGTTCTATGCCGTGTTGCCTTGAAAGTGAAAGCATTATTCAGTTCAACCTATTTGTGTGAATCTTCTTTTTCCAATATGAAGTTTATTAAGAACAAATATCGCAATCGACTTACAGATGAACATTTGGATAATTGTATTCGAATGGCTGTATCAAATTATACTGCAAACATTAAAAAAATTATCGATGAGTCTGAGTGTCACCCTTCTCATTGAACGTGCTTTTTTATTTTTCAATGTTTATGTTCATGATAGTGCGTTACTTTTTTGTTGTTATTATTAACTATTTTTAAATCTTACGTGACATGTCGTTGTGGCTGGATAAAAGTTTGTGTTTATTTTTTAAACACTTTCGTTTGGTAGGTAGGAATGTAGCTATGAACAAGTACGTACTAGTAATATTAGTTATTTTGTTATTAGTTTATTATTAGTACCTATGTATTATGTATTACCAGTTAAATAGTAAAATAAATACATATAATGATAAATTAACTGTGGATTATTTCATTTACGTTGCGTTACGTGGCTTCCGTGTGGGTAGCTCGCTGTTTATTCCAAAATTAACATAGTAGCTCAACACATTGAGAGGTTGGCGACCACTGCTGTAAAGTTTTTTGAACTGCATCTGTGACTATCACTTTTTAATAATTTTTAATAGTATTTAATAATTAGCAGGACACTTCAATCATTAAACATTTTACTATAAGCTGCCAAAGTTTCAATAAAATTCATCCAGTGAAAGATACGTTCTGTAAATAATCGTAAACCTCTGTTTTGACCACGTAAAATACACTGAAATGGTGGCGTTAACTTAAAAAAATCTATATTTCTTAAATTATTTAAACGCTTCATGAGTTTTAATTTGGGGGCGAATTACTCTTCAGTAAAATTCATATTTTTTGACAAACCTCGTATATGGCTTAAAAAATTAATATCTAATAGTTGCATTTTACTTTTGGGCCATGCAGAACTTTTTATCAAGAACACATTTTTTCACAAAACCAATAATAAAAAAGTTTTCCATATGGTTTCAACTTAAGTAGACTTAAGTTTTTGTTAAATCTTTTTCATTTTCTTTCTTTAATAATTGGGGGATGCCTGACCCTGTGCCTCTAGGTATTAGCCACCACAGATCAGTGCTAGGCTCTTAAGACATCGATATCGTTTAAGCACGCCAGAATAAACTTTATAAAAATTAATTTTGCCTCAATAGCGGACTTTTGATGTTTTCAAGAACTCTTGCAAGAACCCTACATGAGTATTTAAAATTTGTTGGATGATGCATTAAGTTATTTTACAAAAATTACATTTTGTTAACCCCTGATAAAAATTGTGTTGTAAAATCGAAATGTGAATGGTGAAAGCTGTTACAAAAGATTATCTCTTAGGCAAAGAAGAGCCTCAAATATTATTGTATACAATATTAATGAATTTAAAATGAAGTCTAATCAAGAACGTAATGTTGAAGATTGTACTACCATTCAAGAAATCTTACAGGATTTTAATATTGATACAAGTAAAATTATATCTTTTAGATTGGGAAAGTTCCTTCCGTCAAAAATAAGACCCATTAAAGTTATTTTGCCTTCGCCAGAAACGTTAAACTTATTTTAAAAAACAAAAATCTAGGTCGGGGAACTAGGGTGAAAATTTATTCTGACCAGACAAATGCCCAGCGAGAATACCTAAAAAAGATTAAAATTGAATTACAAACTCTCATTGAGAATGGTGAAACTAATAAAACTATCAAATATATTAATGGCAAGCCAACTATTGTTGACAATCATAATTACAATAAAAAAAAACTAATGGAGAAACCTAGTATACCATTAAATTCTGATATTATATATGTCAATGCTCAAAGTTTAATTAGTAATTTTGATCAAATATCTAATTTGCTTTAATCCCAAAGTATTGTTACTAAGCCAAACTAGAAGAACAACAGATATTGAAAATAATGAAATAAATATAGAAAATTACAAATGTATTCGCTGTGACTCCCAAAGTCGACATACAGGAGGAATTGTAATGTATGTAAAAAAATGTTATATTGCTCAATTGTTCTGGAAAAAAATTATTGGTGCAGGTTAGTAAAAATAAATTTTTCGTCAGCAGTCTGGATTGTTGGATGTCTTTACCATTCTCCATCAAGTTCGGATGCAAAATTTCTAGAAGATTTTGAAGCCATTTTCGACAGTATTGTTTCTAAAGTGCATAGATTAAATTTGCTTGGTGATAGTTTTTATGTTAACAAAATTAAGAATCTTTTCTCAAGCTATGGTATCCAACAAAAAGTTACTAAACCTACGTGAGTAACTATTGCCAGTAAGTCTTTAGTCGATTTTGTATTAACTAATAGAGGTAATTGTAATGCTCCGAAAATCAGTGATATCTGTAATTTTTTCCAATAGAAGCTGTTAGGTATTTACGCGTTTTTTCCTTAATTTAGAATAATTATTTTATGTTGATATTTCTCATAATTAATTGGATGCTAGTGACCCTTAATATTTTTATCAAAATAGTTTAATTTATTTTTTGCCAATATATTGGGAATCACTCGCGTCGGCGCACATCTGTGCGTTTATAAAGGACATTTTTGGATTTTTAATAGTCGAGTACCGTATGAACCTCTGAAGTGTTCGCATTGAAAAAAATCAAACTTTTTGTTATTTTGTTCGTCGGTGTTCCGTTTTCCCAAGAAGAAAACGTGTGGGGTCCCTTTCAAGAATTCCAGAACGCAGACATACCACTAGGTGAGTCTCCTTAAAATATTGGCTTCTTTAGATTTTTTTTTTTTTGTTATTTAAATTTAATTATTTAAACTACCGCCTAAAAGGAATTAAGGTTCTCTTGCAATCCAGAAACTGAGCTTTATCTAAGGGAAAACCAGCACAAGCAATACTTCAAACAAAGTTATAAAAAAGTATAGGAATTATAATGAAACTAACATTTTTAATATGCAAAATGATCTGATTATGTGCAACTGAAATCTTAATACTATTGATGTTGAAGTAATTTATTAAGAGTTATATTTAAATTTTGAAAGAGTTATTAATAAGGTTGTCCCTATTCAGACATGTAAGTATAACTCTAATGTACCATGGTTTGATAATGACGTTTACAATAAAATTAAAATCCGAGATAATGCTTACAAGTCCTTCAAATCATGTGCAAAACATCAAAAACTAAATATGTGGAATAGATTTTAAAAATATAGAAATGAGGTAGTTAATGTGCTGAAATCAAAAAAATCTACTTATTATTTTAATAAAATTGATTGTTTCAAAGAAAATCCTAAAGAGATGTGGAAAACTTAAAAAAAAAATCTGATGTGTCCAACACATGACTTTCCTATCTAGTTATTACATGCTTTTTCCGGCTATTTTGTACAACCTATTGCAGCACATCCATAAATGTTTAGAGGATAAAATAAATTTATACATTTTCCACATACATCTACCTTGAAACATTTTTCTATAGATATTCATTGAAAATAAAAATACTGAAAAATTTAAATTTAGTAGTTTTCCTACAATTTTTCCATTACGGTCCATTTTAGAAAAATAATGTATAAACAAAAATTATAGAGATCGATATCGCAAACAACTTTTATTTCAACAATT